>RJWM01009567.1:0-67357 GCA_004363535.1 Dasyprocta punctata
ATAACTAAAAAGAACACTGCTCAATGTATTCGTTATTGAGAGGGAACAATTAATACTCATATGATTGGATCAATCTTGCATGTCTATATCTGTTAATGTAAGAAACCATTTTAAAGATAACGATGCGCAAATTGCAACCATTGTCAAGCTTCTATCTTCCGGTTTTGTAAACCTGCAATGTTGTGTATTTATGCTAGTTCTTTGCTTGTCTCTTTTGCTTGTTGTTTTTACTATATATGTCATTTTTTTGTTGTTGTTGTTGTAGTTTTTGTTTGTTTTGTTTTTCTTCGCTTAAATAAAAAAAAATTGTAATGTGACTTATCTATGATTTTACATTGAGTCTCAGAGAAGAATTTGTATTTAGATTTTTTGGAAAAATGCTAAGACTTTTATACTTTTGGAAGGACATTACTCCATTTTCAGTTTTTTTCAGGATAGTTATCATATTGATATAGGAAAAATGATCCCAGACCTCCAAATGATGCGAGGAAATGAAACTCTCAACCTATTATATGTCCAGCAAGAGTTCGTGTTCTCTAAAATCGAAGAATGAATTTTAGGAACAACGGAGGGTAAGAGCAGAAGATATTTATTGAGAGAAAGAAAGCTTCTGTCTGAAGGACAGAAGGGGGCCCAAGTGGGTTGCCCGGGACTCTGTCAGTTTTAGGGATTTTTATAGAGTAAAACCATGATGGGGAAGACTGGGAACTTGCAAGGCAGACAGGCATAAAGTGGGACATAACCATGGTTAACCAATAAGATCAGTTGCTCAGGTAAAATTGATTAAATCAAGGACAAATGGGGATGCGAGTCATGTAGTAAGCAAGGGATGCTTAACGATGATGACTCTTTCTGTAAAAGGGTGGGATGCTGACTCCTGACTTCCTCAGGGTGATACAGAATTATTTAGAATATCGATCCTTAGCATATGGGTGTATTTGTTTTGCCATTTGTCTTGATATCTGGCCTGCAGCAAGAGGTGTGGGTCTCTTCCAAGGTCACCAAGACCTCTAGTCCTCTGTGCCGATTTTCTTGAGGGCCTAGTCCTGTCTGACTGCCTATAATAGTTTTGTCTAACTCAGTTGCTTGTAACAATATTAGGTGAAATTATGTCGTTATTTTCTGTTTTGGAGATTAAATGTGGTTGTAGAAAATATGCTTAACAAATTTATAAGAGTTAAAATTCTCATTGTTCATTATGATTGTCAATGTGATTGTACTGAAAAACACTTAGGATATTAGTAAATCACACTTTTACTAAAGGATTCAATCTATAGTCAGCTGGGTTAAAGGCA
Source organism: Dasyprocta punctata (assembly GCA_004363535.1). Classification (NCBI taxonomy): domain Eukaryota; kingdom Metazoa; phylum Chordata; class Mammalia; order Rodentia; family Dasyproctidae; genus Dasyprocta; species Dasyprocta punctata. Next base: position 1,296 of record RJWM01009567.1, read on the forward strand.
CAAACTGCATGGTGGGAGGGTCTGGTAATGGAAAGTTATTCACGTCCTTTTGACCAGGAAGCAAAAAGAGAACAAAGGAGCTAAAGAGAGATATGTACCCTTCAGAGTTATGTCTCAACAAAGCTGTGCATACTAAAAGCACAAACAGCTACTGAAATCATTAGTGGAAGAATTCACTGATAATTGTAGTACATCCATTATCCTATTATTAAAAAAAAATAATTCTGAGTGTGTGCTGGAAATTTTCCAAGCCAAACCAAATGGAAGATTCTTCACACTGAGGAATTAAGAAGACAGCATTTAATCATTTAATCTTTACAGTTGTGGACTGTTGGATCTTCATGCCAGTGGATTGTTGTAAAATAATTCCACAAAGGCAACAACCCTGAGTTTACAGAAAGCCTAGTTTATACAGAATTTAGAAGTGGGAAGTACAAAGCAAGTGACAAAATGTTACATAGCTGGTTACATGCATTGAGTCATAGATTGACAGGCAGGCTAGTTTTCAAAAGATTTGTTGAAACAAAGGAATTGTTTATCATAATATAGAAATGCTCCAGGAAATCAGGGGAGGGGGCCCTTACAGAGTAAACATAGTTAACTAGGTGTCCTTGAATTAGTCCAGGGTGCCTTAGGATATAGACAATTACTCAGAATCAGTGCTTATCAGTGGTATGCATAGACATTGTCAAGATCAGTTGAATTCAGCAGAAACAGGAGAACAGAACCTTGGTCAGAGACTTCTAATTGATCATGAAATACCTATAAGTTTGCAAATTTATAAATGTTTTCTTACATTATTGATATGGGAAAATGATCTCGGTGGGAGACCTCCAAATGATATAGGAAAAATGATCTCAGACCTCCGAATGATGTGGCGGAATGAAACTCCCAACCTACTATATGTACCATGCGAGTTCGTGTTCTCTAAAATTGAACAATGAATTTTAGGAACAATGGAGGGTAAGAGAGGAAGATATTTATTGAGAGAAAGAAAGCTTCTGTCTGAGGGATAGAAGGGGGACTGAGTGGGTTGCCAGGGACTCTGTCATTTTTAGGGACTTTTATAGAATAAAACCATGATGGGAAAAACTGGGAACTCACAAGGCAGATGGGCATAAGGTGGGACATAACCATGGTTAACCAATAAGATTAATTGCCCAGGTAAAATTGATTAAATTGAGGACAAATGGGAAAGCAGGTCATGCAGTAAGCAAGGGATGCTTAACGATAATGAGTCTTCCTGTAAAAGGGTGGGATGCTGATTCCTGACTTCCTCAGGATGACATAGAAGTATTTAGAATATCAGTCCTTAGCATATGGGTGTATTTGTTTTGCCATTTGTCTTGATATCTGGCCTGCAGCAAGAGGTGTGGGTCTCTTCCAAGGTCACCAAGACCTCTGGTCCTCTGTGCCGGTTTTCTTGAGGGCCTAGTCCTGTCTGACTGCCTATAATATTTTTGTCTAACTCAGTTGCCTGTAACATTATGATTGTGCTCCAACATAAGCACATAATTTTGGTTGACATTTGAAATCTAAAGCACAACATCCCACATCTGGTGCACAAGTGTCATGTCTATCTCATTATGAAAATGCATTTAGTCTGTCTCTAAAAATCACTAAAATCTTAAAAGTTTTAGCAGCACTGAAAAGTTCATCCAAAGGCTCCTCTGAGACACAAGGCAAACTCCTATTTGTGAAAAACTGACCAGAAAGTTAAATGCTACTAACATACAAAGGCATAGAATAGAGCCGGGCATGGTGGCATACACCTTTATTCCCAGCACTGGGGAGGCTGAGGTAGGAGGAGCATTGTGAGTTTGAGTCTGGCTTGGGCTACAACATGAGCACAAGGCCTGCCTGAACTACACAGTGCGACCCTGCCTTAAAAAGCTAGGGCTGGGAGTTTGGTTCAGTGGCTTAAGCACCTGCCTGGCAGGCACAAGGTTTTGAGTTCAATCTCTGGCACCACCACCACAAAAAAAATAATAATAATAAACAAAAATAAAAGTTGTAAAATATGAATATCTAGAATAGAAAATGATTAGAGTTCATAAACGAGTTTCAAACAGAAATACAGGACAGTGAGAAATTTAAAACTAGGGCTGGGAGTTTGGCTCAGCAGCTTAAGCACCTCCCTGTAGGTGCAAGGCTGTGAGTTTGATCCCTGGTGCCACCAAAAAAAACAAAAAACAAAAACAAAAAACAAAGAGTAAATATTTCTATTCAAAACAAACAAATAAAAAGAAATGGAGGTGTAGAAAGGAATGGGACTAAAGCAAGACTGAAACTGTTACAGGCAACTGAGTTAGATAGAAATATTATAGACAGACAGGGCTAAACCCTGGAAGGAGCCAGTGCAGAAGATCAGGTACTTGTAACTGTGGGGGAGACAGACACCTCCACTGTAGGCTAGACCTCAAGACAAAAGATCAATCAAATGTACCCACATACTTCCTAAGGATAAACATCAGGAATTGATATTCTAGGTAGGTCTCTATCACCCTGAGGAAGCCAAGAGTCACCATCTCAACCCCCTACAGGAAGAGTCATTGCTCTCACCATGCCCACTTGCTATGTAACTCCCTTCCTCATTCATTCCCAATTTAATCAATTTTACCTGAGCAATTACACTTGTAATCTTATTGGTTGACCATAGTTTTGTCCCACCTCATGCCTACCTGCCTTGCAAGTTCCCATTTTTCCCCACCTGGACCCATCTCACCTCATGGTTTTGCTGTATAGAAGTCCCTAGAAAAGACAAAGTCTTTGGCAACCCACTTGGGACCCTTTCTGTCTCTCTCTTAGACAGAAGCTTTTTTTCTCTCAACAAATATATTCTGTTCTTAACCTCCGTTGTTCCTAAAATTTGTTCTTTGATTTTAGAGAACACAAACTCGTACTGTACATCTAGTAGGTTGGGAGTCTCATTTCCCTATATCAAAACCTGTTGGGAACCATGAATTGTACATTGACATAGTATGTCAGAGTTATCCCTTGCTCTGTGTGCCTGTGGACTGGTTTTGGAATGTGGAAATCTACTTCCTCTCAGTCAATGAGATTAGCACCCAGGTGTGGGAATGGATTCTTGGATTTCTTTCTTTATGATGTTAAACTTGCCCATTCAACCACTACTTCTGTTCTGTTCCAGGAAAAGCACTGTACACCCTCCCCTCTACTGGCTAATAAAATGGTGACTAGTTGGTGATTCATGGTCTTTTGCTCCTAAAGAGGAACTCATGGTCCCAGATCCCTGCTATTCATCCCTCTACTTTGCCCCTTGCTCTTTCTTTCCTTTCCTCCTATCTGCAGTAACCCCGGCAGGAGATTGGAACCCACTGCTGGGGTCTCCAATAACTGGCCCCATGGGAAGAGCTGCTAATAGAAAACCACAAAGGAAAACACTAAATCCTGAAGTTTTATGTCCAGTAATTGAGAAAGTATAGCTAGATGTGACCTCCAAAGCAATTGAATAGCTCCAACTCTATGACGTAGCCAAGTGCAGTCATTTGAGCTTTATCTTGGGGTGGTTCAATTCATTGTTTTGGCCTTTTGCATGTATATATTCCACATCTCTGGGTTCTTCAAGTCCATGGAGTCTCCAGTTCACTACTAACTTTACTCTCACCCTTGTATGCACTACCCTCTCAGGGGCACAATGACTGAAATCTGAGTGTAAGCTGCTCTGACCTAATAACTCATTCATTCTTCATGCCTATAATGCAGTACCATGTAGATGATGCCAAGGACTGACAACAACTTGAGCAGTACCTAGGCCTGATTGGATTATGGCTATAGCAGCGTTAATTGCTGACAAATATGACTTAAATTATGGAGAAACATTATCCTAAGCAGACTCTGGATCATGGAACCCTGGAGATCTCTTCTCAAAGAAAAAATATTTGAAAGAACTTTACAATGGACTCCTTGACACCCTTAATCCAATAAAGAGTCAGAACTTGCTGATTCTTGAGGTGTCCTCAAGGCATCTTTCATATTTTCCTGATTTAGAGTACTGTGGTTCTTTAAAATGTTAATCTTTTCAGCAAGCATGCTCTTTTTCCACCACTGTAGGCACTTCCTTTCTGTCAAAACTGAGAAATCTATAAATGTGTTTATTGGTCCTACTTCTCAATTTAAATCTGACTAAATGCAGACAAGTATACTCATGCCACAGCCAGAATTTTGGACTCCCTTAAAATTTTCTCCGACAACTTAATTAGTACACTCCCTTTACTTTAAGTCTCCTACAAAGTTTAAGGACATGAGCAAAATGCAGACAAATTTTCTGCCAGAGTATAACTTGCATGGAATTAACTCCAAATGCCAATGAAATCCTTGGTCACAACTGAAACTTCATAAGCCTTATTTTTAACTGGTTGAATTTCTGTTATTATTCTGGTCTTCTAAATTCCAATCATAATTTTCCATCAAACTTTGTTTTCAACATTTTGTATCTTCTCTAGCTAGCATCTCCAAAATTTTTCAACCCCTCACAAGCAAGTTCCAAATATTCTTAAACACATGAAAATATGCAGTGCCAGCAAACACCCCACTTTCATTTTGGTTCTTTTTTTTTTTTTTTTTAGAAACTTCAGTACATAGTCAGATGACTCCAAGGTAGAAACAGCATGTTGGAGTGACCAGGGTGGAGTGGCCAGGGTTTCAATAAAAAGGTGTTAAAAAAAGCAAAGAGAGAAGAGAAGAGCTGGAGAGGGAAACATCATTCCAGGTCATGTCCTCAGTGACCCACATCTAACCAGCTTACTCTCTTAACAGCAGACTCAGCTACTGGACTAAATCCACTGATGGATGAATAAGGTGTCTCATGATCCAATCACCCTTCAAAAGGCCCACCTCTGAGAAAATGAAGCTTCTGAAGCACAAAATAGATATAAATCATTACAATAGGCATTACAACTTCTTCAGTGGATTCAGACACTGATGAGATTATTATTTGATAGCAGGTGGGAAGGTGTTGAGTACTTAGGAGACAAGACCTAGATAAAGGAAATGTACATGTGTAACCTTGGGGATTATAACTTATTTCTAGACTTACCATCTCTGTTCTTTGTCTCTGTGTGTGCTACCTGGCTGTCACAAATTTAAAAGCTTCCTTCTACCACAAACTTCTGTCATGATTTTTTTTTGTTTGAAATCTGTTGAGCATGGACTGAAATAGCTTAAATCATTACCCAAAATAAAATCTTTCTCATTTAACATGTGTAAGAGTATTTTCCATAAATGAAAAAGCTGACCAATACAAAAAATTGGGACTGGGAGCAGGATCTATGTTGAGACTACATGTAAACAGGTATTTAAGAAGCTTTTTGAGGTGTTATGCAGGAGGTGTTTAGAAATGTTTGGACATGTGTTACAGAAAAGCCCTTGAATAATATAAGCAGAATTTGACAGGCAGTTCTGGTGGGAGGTCAGAAGACCAGGATGCATTAATGAGCTTCTCAGTCAATGGCATATGACAGCTGACACCCATAGTTTGAGGATGAAAAACATAATTTAGCTCTTATTTTGAGGGATTCAGTACATCCTGAGCTGACTCTAAGGTAAAAAGTTCTGGTAGTAAAGCAACTTAGTTCATTGTTTCTAGGAATGTAAACAGGGCAACAATACCAGAGAGTAAGAGAGGAGAAAACAGAGAGTCCCTAAAGGGCACACCTCCATGATCCACCCAGACATACCCTTTGATAATTGATCATGGTGTCAATTTAGATTAACAAATGTCTAGCAGATTAGAGGATAAGAAATGAATTTCCAATATCCCTCTGTATTTTTGAACGAGTAGTTTCTTTCCAGGATCCACTGATTTGGAGTTCAGCAAGTCAGCATTGTTTATGCCTAGCCTTATGGCCTCTGCATTTATGTAGTACAGCACTGTACAAGAAGCCACTCTATTTGTTCACTTCAGGCTACCAGGTCTCCAGTCTGTGACAACAAAGCAAACCTAGTCATGTTCTTACTCAAGTTAGTAAATGTGGAACTCATTTAGGCCTCTGATCTTTGTTGGATATAGGTAGCGGGGTGAGGATTCAGACAGACCACTGGACTTAATGCCAGCACTGTCATGTGCAGCCACCTCAGCCTTCTCAGATGAACCAGACTTCTCACCACAGAGGGCTAGGCCCTGTGTTCTTTCCAGTCTAAGGTTACATTTCTCAGGCAACATATAACAAGCCAGCATCTTTTCAAGACACTTATCCATAGCTGCTTCTTATCAAGTCAGTCTAGGAAAGTAACACAGAATCTTGAAGTTAAGTTGTTTTGCAGCTGTTCTTTGGGTTACTCTTACATAATCAACACCTTCCATAAATGGTGCTGCAATAAGCACTCACTGGTAATATGGCAAGTGTTACACTAGATTTCTTCTTCAAGTATAACAGTTTATGTGGAAAGAATTTTTTTTTACTAAAATTCTATGCAGTTTTTGCAGTTTACAGCAGTTGTGGGCTTTTCTTGGGACTAGTGCTGCTGCCATAGTCCACTGTTTCTCCCTGGTGCTCCCAACATGAGGGGTTACTTGTGCCTTTGGAGACAGGTTTCCCTCCATGGGTGCCAGTGTAAATCTTCATCCGGTTTTCTTCTTTTCAGTGCATTATTGTTTTTCTCCAATTTCTCTGTAGTTTCTAATTTGCTTAAAAGTACTCTCTCAATTTCCAGAGAGCTGATGCTTTTTATCTTTTTGACCAGTTGTTACATTCCAGGTGTCTGAATTCTGGGTCTCAGCGGGGTGTCCTTTGTTGTTGATCTCTACTCACTCATTTTGGTTTGTGTGGTCCAAATTCTTTTTTTATTTGGCCTACTTTTTAGAATGGAATATTGAAGTCACTAATTATATTTGCCTTAGGGTTTATCTTTTATGCCAAGTAAATTTTTTAAATTAAATAATATACATGCACAAACAGTTGGATTCTTTTTTTTTTTTTGGTAAAGTATGGATAACATTTTTGTCTCCTGTGACTAGTTTTCAGTAAATGTTTATTTTGTAACTTAATGTAACTTTAGTTACATCCATTCTTGCTTGCTTTGGGATTCCTTTCTTGCAATTTCAGTCTGTTTATGTCTCTGTGAAGGAGATATGCTTTTTGCAGACATTGCATTTTTGCACATCTTTTTTTAAATGTAGTCTGTGTCGTCAATTCTGCATCTTTTGATTGGAAAATTAATTTTTAACCTTCAGAATTTTTATTGATAATTATGAATTTATTACTTCTTTTTTTTCTCATGGGTGATTTTTCTGTAATAAACTATATGCTTGTTTAAATTTCTACGTGTAGCATTTCTTTAAGGTTCTTCTGTATTGCCGGTTTCATGATCACCAATTTCTTTAGATTCTGCTAATCTTTGGAGGAATTTCTGTCTTTTTCAATACTGAAGCATATCTTTACCAGAGTCAATGATGTACACTGGGAGTTATTTTTCTTCAAGTCTCAAAATAAATTATTCCCTTCTCTCCACTGAAATTTCTGCAGGAGAAAATATCTATTGTTCTTTGAATTGGTTTGCCTTTATACTTGATTTGGAATTTGTCTCTTGACACTCAACAATGTTCATTCTATGTTGCTGATATTGCATGTAGAATTCTATGTGGGAAGGTTCTTTTTTGCTCTTATTTATTCAGGATTCTGAATGCCTCCTGTAGCTGGATATCTATTTTTTTGAAATTCGTGTCATTTTCTGCTATTATTTTACTAAATATATTTTCTTTGCTATCAGTTTGTGTCTTTGTAGTGTTATCTATTTAAAAAGAATCAATTTGGCCTTTTAATAAGCTCCCATGACCTTTCACATTTTTCTCATAATTTATTATATTTCATTATTGCTGCCTGAATATGATTATACCCCTCTCTTATCTAGAAACACTGAAACTCTTGGTCTCATAGCATCTAACTTGATAGTAAGGCTTTTCTCTGAATTTTAAATTTTATTTATTTTTCTTTGATTTCTAAAATTCCTAGGTTGTCTTCCAAAATCTCTATCTCTTTACCAAAATATTCCTTTATATTTTGGGTTCTCTTTCTTCTTGTTTGCATCCTCTTTGAGATTTTTGGTATTTATAATCATGTTTTGAATCTTTGTCTAGCATTTTATCCACTTCAATATCATTAGAAAACAGATACAGAATGACAGTAGCAATCCTTTAAAAATGACAGAAATCAATACAATACTAGCAAAAGAAATGAAGACACAAATGTAATGTGGCACAGCATAAATTGTTATGATTAGCAAAAGTATAATTGGTCATAAAATTACATAAAAAGACTGAAAATGGAGAAAAATTCATTACATTTAATATGAAAAGACTAAAATCAAAACAGAAGTATTGAAAAATATATAAATCTAAGCATAATAATCTATAGAATTCATGAATAAAAATCCATTTATACATAAGGACTAACATTTTTTAAGAACTACATCAACAATGATATCAGCAGTCTAAGGACAGAAGAGGTAAAGTATTATGCAAATAAGTAGAAATTTATACATTAATAAAAGTAAAGTCAGTGTCACAAGAAGAAAGAAAGGAATAGAGTAGAAGAGATAGAGGGTGGAAAGAAAAAATTCTTATCAAAGAATAGAACAGGAAAAACATAAGGAAATAAAGACTACAATGAAAACACACAAAACTAGAAATAGAAAGCAGCAGAATAGAATGATGATTATAAACCAGCTATGACGACATAGCAACAGCTCTTTAAGCACTACCATAATCACATCAGCAAACTGAGAAGAGAATGGGTAAAAAATATTGTAGCAAAACCTATAATGTTACCATGAATAAAAATAAAATTTTTATGATGAAGGGTAAAACAAGATAAATGAAAGAAAAAGAATCTGTTAAAGTACAATATCAAATAAGACAAAATACAAAAGTTGTAAATGTGATTAAGTGAAGGTAATAAAATAGATTGAGTGGGTGGAGAGAAAAAAGACACAAATCCCCCCAAAACTGTCAAAAATTCATTGAAGCTGAGGTGTTTGGTTTGCTGATCCTTCTTCCCAGGTGTGTCCTCATTTACTACAGAGTCCACTGGTACCCAGGTGGTGGGAAATGCTCAGGCCCCTGGATTAATAGTGCTTTGGATCCATAGTTTTTGTGCTGAGTGGGTGGTGTACATTTAATTCTCAGACCTTAAACCTTGCTCCTATTATGTGAGCTGTGAAGGTGGAAGAGGTGCACTCCTCACTTTCAGAACTTAGACTATGTGGCTACCAGTCATGAGCAGAGTCCCTAATGGTAGCCCTTTCACCTGCTTTGTTTCTATTTTATATGTATCATGCATGGTGGAAGGGGGAGCAAAAGCCACTCACAGGCCTCAGTCTTTATACTTGAGTGCTATAAATGTCTGCTCATGCAATCTGCCTCACCGGTTAAACGTTCAATTTTATATGTTTCATATTAGGCAAACATCACAAACCTATTCTACAAATTTTATGATGTCAGTGGCTCAAACATTGCTTGTACTCAAGATACCTCAGTGTGTGTGGAGTGAGCAGATAAACCACCATTTTATATAGCAGGGTAGCTGTACAGACTCTGAGTTTTTTGTGACTTCCCTCACTGGCCCACATAAGATGCTTTCCCAAGCCACCAATGGCAAGCACAGCCATTTTATACCACAGTAATGAAAGTGCCCATATGGACCCTAATTTGTAACAATTTTTACTCACCAAAACACAACTATTCCTTAAAAAAGACACATACTATAATAACGCTTGATCATCACCTGAGGGTTTGCTTGGGGATATACTAAATTACTTCTCCAGAGTTGGTTCACTGTTTCAGAGAAGTAATTCTCAGACCATTAAATCATTAAACTTTATCTAAACCTTTTATGAACTACTGTTTCTTCCCAATGTTAAGACCACTGATTTGAGCCTGTGGGGTAGTCCATTGCACTCTATAGCAGCTTACATTATGCTTTTGAATTTTAAAATCCTCCCAAGTTAGAATCATTGGAAGTTCCTGATCACTGTTATCCACATTGGTCCTATGATTCTTAGTGCTACTCATATTTCCTGACACTTTTTGGTGGTTCTCAGAGTTTCCCTTTTCTTTGTCTCCATGGAATATTATACCTCTTTTGTTGCTCTAAATCATCTCACACTCAGAGCCATACAGAGGATATTTCCATTCTATCATATTCCATTCCATTCTTATTATTGCTTTTATTTTAATAATTTTTCTTTTTATTCTATCTTGCTTCAGCTCTTATTCATTAATGGTACATTTGTTGGTTTGAACTGCTCTTTTTTATACTGCACTTTTTATCTGGTATGATTTAAGTTGGTGTTGTTACTGTGTTTTGCTTCCTGTTCTCTGAGTGGTATTGGCATCTTAATCTTCAAGAGAAAGCTAATCACTGACACTCAGAGTACAGTGGAGGATATCCATTCCAAGACATGTGTAAATATCAAGATACAAACAAAAGAATTATGGAAGCGTAAGGTACCATGACTGTTTCCATGGCAAGTGCATTCAAATATATCAAGCTGAATTAAATGCTAGAAAAAATTAAAAATGCTGATCTTAAAAATTATCAATGCCTTCAAAAGGAATATAAGCAGGTGAATGAAATATTTAAGACAATAAATGAAGACAAAAATACATTCTTATAAGTTATTGATGAATTATCATATTCAGACAGCAATAAAGAAAAAATTTAAATAATGAACAGAACATAAAGAATGTATGGGGTACAATTAAAAAACAAAAATGAGAATAGGGATTCCAATATGGCTGAGTAACGGAGGTGTCACATTTTAGAGACTCAGAGAAGGTCAACTAAAAACATGAGTAATTGAAACAAGGGAAGGGACATATACCATGATGCAAAAAATCAATCAATTCGAAAGAAGAATCTTGTAAATTGAACTAAGCATGCACATAGGAAATTAAAAGAGAGGAAGCAGTCTGACAGGGCAGACCAATAGGGCATCTGCCTATGACCATCAGGGGAACAACCATTTTGAGAAGTTCACAAATAGCTGGCATGATCTAAATACCGAAGCATAATCTAACTGTACAGGATAGACAGGATATATGGGGCCATTGACATATTGCCACTCACCAAACGCAAAGGAAGCTGCAGACTGGCAGCATTTTTGCTGGCACACATCAGGGATATGTGGCCAAGTCTGCTCCTGCCTTTTCTCCCAGGTGATTCTTAGATTCTGGGCTGAAAAACAGTCACTGCCTTGGTAGAGTGTCCTCAATATTGGACCTTAGGAACACCAGAGTCATCACTGGGAGCCTGTAGTTTATCTCAAACCAACTAGAACATTCACCCAGCACAAAGAGCTAACATTGGTCCAGACCAAGACCATACTCAGTGACCCAGGCTTTCTTGAACCTACACCCAGTTCTCATTGCCCTGTCACAGTCCTAAACCCACCAGAGTCTCTATCTGATATCCATCACCAGTACCTGGGCAACTAGGTTTACATGGGGTATTCCAAGTCCATGCAAATTTCCACCTTGTACACTTGTACTGTGAAAGTGCCCATTCAGCATCAGGAACACTCGTACAGCAGAGTCTCCACCTTGCTTTTGATCACAGTTCCAGGCACAGTACCTGCCTAACACAACAGGCCAGTTCTCTGCCTAGATAAGCAGCAAGAGTTAAGGGGCTGCCTGTTCTACCCACTAGTCCAGATACCCATGAGATGACACCCAGCACCTTATGTCCTCAGTGGGCCTGCAGAAATTTTCCCACAGTAGTCTTGGAAAGTCTTGTTTCTACAGTGAGCATGCTGAGGCAACTGGAGCCTCTACATGATGTCAGGAATCTGTTTCAGGGACACAGGAATAGATATCAAGTAACCAGCATCAGTCTCCAATTAGCAGTAATCAATGAAAGGAATGTCAGAATCAAGGCCCCATGATATCCCTGGCCCTACTCCCACTTGGACAGCTGTCACAAACAGGGGATTAAGGAGAGTTCCCTTGAACCAAGTAGCCTCCATACACCCACAGACTTTAAAGAGGGGCAAAGAGGAATGTGACCTGTAAGATTAAAGATTACTCCCCTGGGAAGAATACACTTCTGGAAATACACAGAAAGTTTCTTTCTTTCTTCCTTCATCTTTTTTGTTTTTCTTCTCTATTGGTACATTTAAAATTTGTTTTTATTATTTTCTTTCTTTTGATCGAAGTTGGAGATTTACCACCCATTTTCTTGCCTCCATTTTAATTAATATTACTTTCTTTTATTTGTTTGAATAGGACTTCCTTTTATTTTCTCTCTCCTTAATTTTATAACTTTATCTCTTTCAACATGTTCCCTTACTTTTTCTTACTTTTTTCACTAATCTCCACACTCTATTATTTATCCTTTTCTTAGTTGGTCATCTCTGTCACTGTTACCTAATAATACTAGTTTAACTTTACTCCTCAACAGGACCTTCTATATCAATCACCATATTCTTCAAATCTTCCATTGTTTTACTTTTTATAACCTATTTATTTTCTCTTTTTTATGCTACCACACCTATACCATTTACCTTAATGACTGTAGGTAGCTAATTGTACCTTACTATGACTGAATACTGCTTTACTGTGCAAGGGGTAAAATTGTTCCATTAAGTGATTATTTACTATTTATAATTTTCTGATTTACCTTAAATTATGCTATATAACTATAAATCTTGTACCTGTGGAAAAAGATGACAAAACATCAGTTATTACAGTTTATCATTTTTCCAGTTCGTGTCTGTTGCTATCATTGTTACTCATTGTGCTACTTAACCAAGGTGACACAGCTGTTGTGATCAGTTAATATTGCTTGTATGCTGCTACCTAGACTGTATGGGGACTGTGAACAATGTTATAACCCTGTAACAAACCAAAAGGTCCTAGGCCAGACTGATACTTTTCATCCCTAATAAAGAGAAGATATAGGACCTTGAGACGAATTTAAAGGCCAAAAACAAGCTATACCTAGAAGAAATCTCTGAAAATTAGTCATTACCTGTATCTGAAAATTAGTCATTTTATCTCTGTGCCAGTGATAAAACTACTTACACTAAGCAATTTACTAGCCTCAATGTAGAAAACAAATAAACAAAAATAGAAAATGAGAAACCACACAAAAAATCTGAAATGCTCAACTTGTCAAGAACCTGTCCAGAGCGTATTTAGGCAGAAAAAATTAAAAAACCACACAGTTAAAATTTCTGAAATGGCAGTAGCACAAGTAATGAAGCAGATGAATAATTCTCTAAACAAAACCAAAAGAAAAATAATTTCACAGAAAAAGGAATTATAACCATATTGAAGGAAATGGTTAGCAAATCTGCAATAGACACATAAAAAATAGAGGAACTAAGGAACAACGTGGAAAACATGAATTCCCAACATAAGAATGAATGTTATTCTTTGAAGCAGATTCAAACAAATAGCCAAAAGATTAAAAACTTTATATAAATTCTACATAGCAAATTCAACCAATTTAAAAATACAGTATCAGATCTAGAAATAAGGATGCACTTGGTGCTATGGTTTGTGTTCAGATGCCTACCCCCAATTCTCATGTAATCATGGATGTGACTGAATCTGACATTTGTGATTGGTTTGTTGTCTGGCACTGGGATTGGTGGTGTGAGTGCTGCACCCTCCAAGAGGTGGAGCTGGCATACTGTGTAAGAGTGGGAAGAAGGCGTGTCTTCTTTTTCTTTTTCGCTGTTCACTCTTGCTGTTTGAAGCAGCCATGAATGACTGCCTTGCCTTGCCACCCTGCCTTGGAGCCAGCTGACAGTATGGATTGAAACCCCCAAAACTCTAAGAAATAAGCCTTCCTTTGCTTCACTTTGGGCATCAGGTAGTTTGTTTCAACAATGAGAGGAAAGTAACTAAGACACGGCAATCATCAAATGAATGATTTTTTAAAAATAGCAAAGGAGGGCTGGGGATTTAGTTCAGTGGTGTAAGCACCTTCCCGACAAGCACAAGGTCATGAGCTCAATCCCTAGTAAAACAAAAAAAAGCAAAGAACCATGAAAATTCAATCCAAAAGCTGCTAGAGACAACGCAGAAGACAGTAATATTAGATTAATAGAAATCAAAGAAAAAGCAGAAGATTGCTCAAAAGGCATAAAAATCCTATTCATAGAAGTAATAGCAGAAACCTTTCCAAGTGGAAAAATAATTTGATTTAGGCATATAGAAATCCAAATAGCCAATATCAGAAAAATGATGGTGGTAGAGATCAACATTTTACTGTCATAAATAAGCAGATCAAATAGACAAAAATCAATAAAGAAATATCAGAGCTGAACCATACTGCTTGCAAACGGACTTAGTAGACACCCACATTATTTCTCACCCAAAACCAACTGAATACATATTCTAGTCAGCAACACATGGGACTTACTCCAAAATAGACCATATACTAGTGAGTAAATGCAAAGGAATTGAAATTATCTGATTCTTTTTATCAGATCACAGTACCAGAACTTATGGAACGCAATGAAAGCAGACATAGAAGAAAAGCTTATAGAAGTACATTCCCACGTCAGAAAAACAGAGTAAGCAAAAATATCCTAATGTGGAACCTTAGGTTCTGGAAAAAGCAGATATGAAGCTCATATGAAGAAGCTCATATGAAGCTCATATGAAGAAAGCTCATATGCTCATATGAAGAAAGCTCATATGAAGAAAGCTCATATGAAGAAGCTCATATGAAGAAAGCTCATATGAAGCTCATATGAAGAAAGCTCATATGAAGCTCATATGAAGCTCATATGAAGAAGCTCATATGAAGAAAACTCATATGAAGCTCATATGAAGAAAGCTCATATGAAGAAAGACATTGTAAACATCAGGGTAGAATTAATGTAATACAGACTAAGAAAACAGTATAAAAATCAATGCATAAAAGAGTTGGTTCTTTTGAAAGATTAAATAAAATATACAAACCCTTAGTCAATTTTATCCAAAGAAGGAAAGAATAAACTAAAAGACATGCAGTTATGAATAAAAAGGAAGAAATTGCAACAGATTATGCAGATCCAAGGAATCATCACTACCTACTTTGAGAATGTATACTCTAATCAGATGGAAAATTCAGATGAAATAGATAGATTCCTAGATACATATTATTTATCAAAGCTGAATAAAGAAGATATAAAATTCTAGATAATCTTATATCAGTCAATAAAACAGAATAAAGAATTTTAAAAACTACCAAAAAAGAAATGCCCAGACTTGACACATACACTGCTGAATTCTACGAGAACTTTAGAGAAAATGTAGTATCACTACTCCTCAAACTCTTTAGTGAAATTGAAAAGGAAGCAGTATTTCAGTCATTCCTGCAAGCAAACAATACACTGATAACAAATCCAGAGAAAGAATCCCACAAAAAAAGAATTACAGGCTAATATCTTTAATGAATTTAAGTTCGAATTTCTCAATAAGATACTGGGAAACATAATTCAATAAATCATCAAAAAGATTATGCTTCATGACAAAATAGGATTCATTCCAGCAATACATTCATGGTTCAAAATATACAAATCAGTAAAAGTAATACACCAGATAAACAAAGCAGGGGCAAAAATTACATGATCATCTAAGTAGTCTCAGGAAAAGCATTTGACAAAATCCAACACCTATTCATGATTTTTAAAAAATCCTACAGCAAATTGGAATAGAGATTCTTTATCTCAATCTGATAAAAGCTATCTATAGTAAAACAATGGTCAACATTATAGTAAATGGTGAAAAAATAGAAAGCTTTCACTCTAAATTCAGGAAAAAGACAAGGATGTCCATGATCACCACTGCTGTTTAATATAGTTCTGAAAACATTAGCCAGAACAATTAGATAAGAGAAAGAAATTAAAGGAATATGGATATCAAAAGAAGTTAATTCATCATTACTTGTTGAAGACATGATGGCCTACATACAAAATGCCAAAACCTCCACTGAAAGACCTCCACAATTAATAATCAAATTAGATAACATAGCAGGACACAAAGTCAACATTCAAAAAATAATTGTAATTCTTTACAGAAATAAAAAAGAACTTATTGAGAGAAAAGTTAGGAAAGCAACACCTTTTATGAAAGCAGCAAGAATAATGAAATACTATAACTATGAATCAATCTAATGAAGGAAGTGAGAAACCTTTGCATTTAAAATACAGAACTCTGAAAAAGGAAATCAAAGATGATATCAGAAAATGGAAAGATGCATCCTGTTTTTGGGCAGGCAGAATGAATATTTTAAAAATGATCATGCTTTCAAAATTGTTATACAAATTTAATGCAATTCCAATCAAAATACCAATAGTCTACCTCATAGAACTATAGAAAACAATTCTAAAATTGATATGGAATCAGAAGAGACCTAGAATCACAAAAAGCAATTCTGTGCAACAAGGGCAAGGGAGGGGTATTGACAATTGCAGGCTTCAAGTTATTCTACAAAGCTTCAAGGATAAAAACAGATTGGTACTGGCAAAATAACAGACGAGCATTAATGGAAAGAACACGAGATGCAGAGAAAACTCCAAGCACATTCATCTATCTTATTTTTGACCAAGGGAACAGACACTCCAAAAAATGGGCATTTATTTTTATTTATTTTTTTATTTTATGGAACAAAAAGTTAGACAATTTTTATAACAAAATAATAAGAAAATAGCAATAGTTAATACATTGCATATTGCGAACTTTGAAGTAGTTACT
Organism: Dasyprocta punctata; assembly: GCA_004363535.1. Classification (NCBI taxonomy): domain Eukaryota; kingdom Metazoa; phylum Chordata; class Mammalia; order Rodentia; family Dasyproctidae; genus Dasyprocta; species Dasyprocta punctata. Next base: position 18,004 of record RJWM01009567.1, read on the forward strand.
CAGAGTGTAAGATTTTGGCATGAAAATTTCTCCAATCAATATTAACATGGTGCCTGGCAAGTGCAAGGTCATGAGTTCAATTCTCGGTACAAAAAGAAAAAAAAAGAAAAATATTAACATGAACCTTCCTTTTCAGTGAGCTAAGATACATTACTAGAATAACTTCCATTTCTTTTTTCTTTCCTTTCCCCTTCCCCCTTACCTAGCTCCTTTTACTTATTAAACAATTTCTTTCCCTTTCACAATATCTATTGTATATTTTAGATCTCAGTTAGTCTTTCAGTACCTCACACCAGGGAGGCAAAATGATGTTTACACATGTGAGATTTATTTATTTCATTTATGAGTATGTACTTTAGTTGCATCCATCTATCCATAAAATCCTCAACTTTCTCTGTAGCGAGCATAGCTGCTTTCCACAAATGGATATTTGAAATGAATAGACACTTCTAAGATGAAGGTATGTAAATAGCAAATAAATACACGAAAAACAAACATTCAATATCACTGATTGCTTGGGAAATGCAAATTAAAAAAACAGTGAGATTTCATCAAATTTCAGAAAGAATGGCTATCATCAAGAAATCAACCAATGACTGGTAAGGATGTGGAAAAAAAGGAACATTTCTCCATTGGTGTGAATGCAATTTGGTATAACTACTATGGATACTGGTATGGAAATTTCTCAAAAACCTAAAACTAGAGTTGCAGTTTGATCCACATATTCTCTTTCTAGATATTTTCCCCAAAGAGTTAATAGCATCATACCAGAGTGATAAATGCACATCCATGTTTATAGCAAGACAATTTATAATACTTAAACCTCAGAAATAGACCATATGTCCATTGATGGGTGAATAGAAACAGAAAATGTAGTCATTGTATGCCATGGAGAAGTACTGTGCTATAAAGAATGATAAACTTCAGACAGGTTTTAAGTAAATGGATGCCACTCAAGACCATAATTTTAAATGAAATACATTGGACACACAATTTTCAATACCATATTGTTTCTCCTGTTTAAGAAATACAAAGAATAAATAAGGAGCCAAGTGGAGACAGGATATTAGATAGTGTGTTCAAGTTGAAAGGGGAAAAAGTGGGTAAATAAGGAAGGGAAAAGGGATTTTAAAAAGAGACAATGGAAAGAAAAATGGAAACAAAGCTTTTGTAAATGAAGAGGGAAAGAATGGTGGCAGGGAAGGGAACTGAATGGAAAAAATTGCAGATACATTGTGCATAGGTAAAAATTCCCTATGGTGAATGTGATCATAATTTTTGGCAAATGCATCAATACAAATATAAATAACTGGTTTGGACAAAAGAGCCAAGATATGATCCAAATGCATAGAAGACTTGTTTAGTGGAATAATATCAGACAATTTCTCAAATGTTTTGTGAGCCCAGCCCTATGACCCCAACCAGACAGGGAGTCTCACAATGTCTTGTGGTAACTGGTAGGGACCTGCCCTGTGACTCTAAACAGTTGGGGAGTGTTGGTGTTCCATGCGGGTCCTGGTAGAGGCCAGTCCAGGGAACTTCACCCAGCCAGGGAGACTCAGTGCCCATGTTGAGCCTGATGAAGCCTCACCCCACCACCCCAACCAGCTGAGGAGTGTCAGAGCACCACACCAGGCCTGGTAAAAGCCTTTCCAGTGAACTAGATGCAGCCATGAAAACTTGGTGCCTTCACAAGGCATGGTAAAACCCTTCCCTGTGGTCCCAACTAGCCAGGGAGTATCAGAGCACCACATGGGGCCTGGTAAAGCCCTGTCCTGTGACCCCAATCAGCTCAGGGGTATTGGTGTGCCATGTGAGACCTGGTAAAGGCCTGCCCAGTGAACTCCACCCAGTCAAGGAGCCTCAGGTGATACACAGGGCCTGAAAAATGTCCACCTGATGACCCCCACTCAGTTGCGGGGATCCCAGTCTGTATTAACAGCCAACATAGACACAGGAAGAAATTGGGACTTTACATTTGGCTGCCTTGGAGGAATACAGGAAAATGACAAAATGAAGGAGCAAAATGCTATCTCAAGCCTCCAGCCCATCCCAGACAAATCCAGGTGAAACGGTCATAGAAGAAAGTGCAGGGCTGGGGATTTAGCTTAGTTGTTCAAGTGGTTGCCTGGTAAGCATGAGGTCATGAGTTTGATCCCTGGTACAAGAAGAAGAAGAAGAAGAAGAAGAAGAAGAAGAAGAAGAAGAAGAAGAAGAAGAAGAAGAAAGTGCAAGTCACACACCTGATATTTCTGAGTTGATAGCAATGGAAGTAAGGAAACAACTCCATGAAACTGAAAAGGAAATCAGATGAGAAAGAATCTTCCAGGTAAAACAAGAAATGAAACAAATTTTGAGGACATCTAAAGAAGACATAGTTAAAAAAAATAAAGGAGTATTGGAAAATGATGGAAATCTGGAATGAACAATATAGGAAAGAATTAGGATGCATGAAATAGATTCAAAGAAATAGCCAGGAAATAAAAAATTCCATCCAAAGCTGTGAAAACCACTTGAATGAATGTGAAGATAGACCTCCAGATCTTGAAGACAAGACAGCTGCTAGACAACAGAAAAGTAAAGAACTTATAAAAATGACAAGGAACCAGAAAATAACAATTTAGCAGTTGCAAGACGATGCAAAGAAAAACAACATGAGTTTGAAAGGTGTAAATAAAAAGGAAGTCAACACAAATGACATAAAAAAGACTACTTACAGAAGAAATAGCAGAAAATTTCCCAAACATGGGAAAAGAAACTGTCGTACAGTTAAGTGAAACATATAGAACTCAAATTAGCCATAACCAAAATAAATCTACACCCAAATATATAACAATCAAGATCCCAACAATTCAGCATAAGAACAGAATATTAAAAACTGTTAGTGAAAAAAAATCACCTATCAGAATTACAGCAGACTTTGCAACACAAACCATCAAGTCAATAAGAGCATGGAGTTAACTATTCCAAAATCTTAAAAGAAAACATTTTCCAACACATATAGTTGTACCTGCAAAAATATTCTTTAAAATTGATGGAGAAATAAGATACTTCCATGACAAAGAATAACTGAAGAACTTCATGATGACAAAACCAACTCTATCAAGAATACTTAAAGATTTTCTAAATACACATAAAAATGACCATGATTTGAAGAACAACAGTAACAGAAAAAAAAAAAAAAACATCAAGCAGGGCAAACAGACAGAAGGGAAAGGTAAAGAACTAATAGCAGAAAGATAACATGACACCAATAAACCAATATATATCAGTTATAACCATTAATGTAAATGGCCTCAATTCACCAATTAAAAAGCACAGACTAGCAGAATGCATCAAGAAACAAAATTCAACCACATGCTGTATACGAGAAATGCATCTAACTCAAGAGGAAATTCATAGACTAAAAGTCAAAGGATAGAAAATATTACTTCACGAAACAGGAACCTAGAAAAAAAGCAGGGGTACCTGTTGTCAACAATGTGAACTTCAACCAAGAAATATCAAAAGATATAAAGAAGGTCAATACATACTGGTTAGAGGAAAACATTAACAAGAAGAGATAACTTCAATATATATGGAGCAAACATGAGAGTATCCAGCTATATAACACAAATATTAATAAATAAGAAAATCAAATAAGCAATAACACAATTATAATGAGAAATACTAGCACTCTATTGACAAGAAGAGACAGATCATCTAGACAAAAAATCAGCAAAGAAATAGCAGAATTGAATCAAACTTGTGAACAAATGAGCTTGGTAGACTTGTACAGAATATTGCACCCAAAAACATTAGAATATACATTCTTCTCAGTTGCACACAAGATATTCTCTAAAATAAACCATACACTAGCCCATAAAACATACTTAAGTAAATGCAAAAGAATCGAAATTATTCCATACATATTATCTGGCCATAGTGCCATGAAATTGGAAATTAATGACAAAAGAAACTCAAAAACTCCATGAACACCTATAAATTAAATAATATTCTCCTGAATAATCAAAGGGTCACAGAGGAAATTAAAGAAGAAATTAAACAGTATCTACAAGCAAATGAAAAGGCAAATAAACTTTACCAGAATCTGTGGGATGCAATCAAACAGTCCTCAGATGAAATTCATTGCAGTGAACTTTCACATCAGAAAAACAGAACAAAAACAAACAGCCTGATGCTACACCACAAACATCTAAAAAAGAAGAGCAAGTCAAGCCCAAAGCCCAAGAAATAAGGAAATTATAAAAATCAGAGCAGCAATTAAACACAATTGAGACTAAGAAAAGAATACAAAAAATTAAAAAATCGAAGAGTAGGTTCTTTGAAAGAATAAATAAAAATGATAAGACCCTAGACAACCTTTCAAAAAAAAAAGGAGAGAAAAAACTCAAATTCGTGGAAAAATGAATGAAAAAGGTGAAATTGCTACAGAATCTGTGAAAATACAGAAGATCATCAATACCTAGTTCGAGAATCATTACTCTCACAGGTTTGATACCACAGAAAAAATGGACAGATTCCTAGAAACCTATGAATTACCCAATCTGGATCCAGAATATATAAAAGCACTGAATAACCCAATTTCAGTTAATGAAATTGAAAATATAATTAAAAACTTATGAACAAAGAAAAGGCAAGGTCCTGATGGATTCACAGCTGAATTCTACAAGAAATTCAGGGAAGTCTTAATGCCAGTGTACCTCAAACTCTTCAGTGAAATTGAAAGGGAAGGTATTCATTGCTGGAAGCAAGTATTACCCTGATACCAAAACCAGAGAAAGGCCCAACCAAAAAAGAGAACTATAGGCCAATCTGCCTAATGAACATAGAAGCAAAAATCCTCAATAACATACTGGTAAAAAAGAATGCACTGAATCTTCAAGGACATTGTGCACCATGACCAATTGGGATTCATCCTAGGAATGCAGGCATATTTCAACTTATGCAAATCAATAAACGTAATACACTATATCAACAGAGTCAAAGACAAGAATCACATAATCATCTCAATAAATGCAGAAAACACTTTTGATAAAGTACAGCATTTATTAAAGACAGAAAACCTATGGAAAATCAAAATAGATGATCCTCACCTCAGTATGACAAAAGTCATATATAAAAAACTAAAAGCTAATTTCTTACTAAATGAACAAAAACTGAATGCTTTCCACCTGAAATCAGGAACAAACTAGGATGTCCTGTCTTGCTGGGAGACAAAAAAAAAAAAAAAGAAAGAAAGAAAAATGAAATATTTAAGAATCAACCTAACAAAGGAAATAAACAATCTACACATTGAAAACACTCCTATTCAGTATAGTTTTGGAAACATTACAAAGAGCAATTAAATAACAGAGGGAAATAAAAGGAATGATGATAGAAAAAGAAGAAGTTAAATTATCATTATTTGCAGATAACATGATATTCTACATAGAAGACATCTGAAACTGCACTGAAAGACTTCTAGATGTAATAATCAAATTCATTAATGTATGTGGACACAAAATCAACACCCAAAAATAAATAGTATTCCTGTACACAAACAACAAATTCACTGATAGAGAAATAAGGGAAATCACAACCTTCACAATAACACTAAAAAAATTAAATACTTAGGAATCAACTTAATAAAGGAAATAAATGATCTATACATTGAAAATTACAGTACTCTGAAAAAAGAAATCGAAGAGGGTTTCAGAAAATGGAAAGTCTTTTCTTGTTCAAGGATACGGAGATAATGGCCATCCTCCTAAAATTGTTACATAGATTTAATGCAATTCCAATCAAAATACCATAGCTTACCTCACAGATCTAGAGAAAGCATTTCTAAAATTCATCTGGAACTAGAAGAGACCAAAAATAACAAAGGCAATCCTGGGAAACAAAAGCAAGGCAGGAAGTATCACAATCCCTCTTTTGGAATTATGCTACAAAGCTCCTGTGATAAAATCATCATGGTACGGGCAAATCACAGAACAAAAGATAAATGGGACAGATTAGCAAAGATACAAACACAGCTACAAACACATACAGCTGCCTTATCTTTGGCAAAGGAGCCAAACAAGTTCACTGGAATAAAGACAGCCTCTTTAATAAGTGGTGCTAAATACTGGCCTTCCATACGCTGAAAACTAAAATGAAACCGATGCCTACCACCATGCACTAAACTAAAGTCAAAATGGATCAAAGTTCTAAATATCAAAACAGAAACACTAAATTTGCTGGGAGGCAAAATAGAAATTTTGAAGACATAGGAATAGGCAGAGTTCATGCACAAAAATCTAACTGCATGGGAAATACTTTCCTGAATCATCTTATTGAAAAGTTTTTGCATGTCAAAAGTAATCTTCAGCAGAGTGAAAAGAAAACCCACAGATTGAGAAAAAGTCTTACTCAACTTTCCCTCAAAGGATTTCTATCTAGAATATATAAAGAATTGAAAAAATCTGGCCTGCCAAATTCAAAGACTCAGTCCAAAAAGGGGCGTCTGTGAGGAATACACAATTCTCTGAAGAGGAATTTCAAATGGCAAATAAATATATGAAGAAATTTCAGAGAGGTTGGGAACCCGCCCAACCAGGAGTAAGGCCACGGGACTATACACCTGGGACTGGCCTGGCCTTGCCCCACACTCCGGAGGCTCTGAGCTCCTTACAGCCAGACACAAAGTCCAGGTGGTGCCATACTCTGGAGTGAGCTCTACCTAGCCACCTGGGTCCCGGATGTTCTGACACCCACCCAGTAAGGCAGAGGCTCCAGCAACACACTCTGGGAGTGTGTCCTCACTAGCTGCCCAGAGGATCGAGTTCTACCCAGTCCAGCATTTCAGCACAATCCAACAGGGGAACACCAGCCAGCCTTGCAGGACATAGAGGTACTGAGCCCAGCCCAGACCAGAGGCCCAGAGCTGCTCATCAGGGAGTGGCCAGCATAGCTGTAGGGCCTTAGAGAACTTGAGCTCTGCCCATCAGAGCACAAGGTGCAAGCTCCATTATTCAGGGGTGCAACTGCACAGAAGGTCCTAAAGGTTGCAAACCTTCCCAGTCATGGGCAAGGCCCTGGCACTATACACCTGAACTCCTCCCACCAAACACAAGGTCCAGGTGGTGCAAGACTCTGGGATGTGCTCTGTCTACCCATCAGGGTCCCAGAGATTCCAAACTCCACCCAACCAGACTAAAGCACCATTGACACACCCCATGGCTGCCTCTTATAGCCACCTGGGTTTTTGTGGGGGTTCTGAATGCTACACAGCCAGGTTCTAGACTCCAGCCAGGTTCTAGACTCCAGCAACAAGCTCCAGGGGTGTGACCCTGCTAGCTACAAGGAGGATACAAAGTGTGTCCAGCCCAGTGTCCCAGACTAATCAAACAAATTACATGAAGTGAACACGTGGCCAGACTCATAGACCACAGAACACAAGGGTCCAGTGCCATAATCTGGAGCTGTGCTCAGGCTAGCCATGGGGATATTGGAGGACTGAAGCTCTACTGAGCACAGTGTTCCAGTGCAATCCATTGAGAGGCTACCTGCCCAGCCACACAGGTCCCAGAAGAAAATGACAAAATGAAAGACCAAGACACAGCCTGAATCCCCCAGCCCAACAAGAAAAAACCCAAGAGACACAGAAATGGAAGACACTGGGAGTCGCATAACTGCACTTTCTGAAATGATAGCAAATGAATTAAAGAAACAACTCCATGAAGCTATAGACAAACTCAAATCAGAAATAATCTCTCAGCTAAAATATGGAATGAGAATCATTATGAAAGAAATGCTGAATGTATCTAAAGAAGATCAAGACAAAAAAAGAGAAGAACATAATAAAATGATGGAAATTTTGAAAGAACAAAATAAGACACAAATAGAATGCATGAAAAGGATTCAAAGAGAAATTCAGGAAAAGAAAAATTCCATGGAAAGTTGGCAAAATCGCTTGAATGAAGCTGAAGATAGAATCAGAGACCTCAAAAATAGCATGGAAGTTTATGATCATGAAAGAAAAGATCTCTTAAAAAAAACAAGGAACCAAGAAACAACAACTCATCACCTGAAAGATAATGCCAAGAGAAATAGTATAAGATTAATAGGCATCAATTAAAAAGAAGGGGTCAATACCTGCGAAGACTATTTGCAAAAATTATAGTAGAAAATTTTCCAAACATTGGAAGAGAATCTGATATACAGGTAACTGAGGCATACAGAACTCGAATTAACCATAACCAAAACAAATCTCCAACCAGACATATACTAATTAGGGTACCAGAAATACAGCACAAGAACAAAATACTAAAAGCTGTCAGAGAAAAGAAACAGATCACCTACGAAGTAAAACCTATCAGAATCATGGCAGACTTCTCAACACAAACCTTAAAGTTAAGAAGAGCTTGGAATGAAGTATTTCAAATCCTGAAAGAAAACAACTTTCAACCCAGATTGATGTATCCTGTAAGATTATCTTAAAAAATTGAGGGAGAAAAAAGATACTTCCATGACAAAGAACAGTTGAAGAAATTTATGGCCACCAAACCAACACTACAAAGAGTACTGAAAGACACTCTAGAAAAAGACAAAGATAGCTTCAATCTTAAGAACAACAATAAAAGGAAACCACTAAGCAGGGCAAAAAATTAAACAGGAAATGCACAAAACCAACAACAGAAAGATATCATGACAGGGATGAGTCAGTACATATCAGTAATATCAATCAATGTAAATGGTCTCAACTCACCAATAAAAAGAAACAGACTGGAAGAGGGGGGTTAAGAAAAAAATCCAAAAATATACTGTGCACAAGAAACACATTTAACTCAAAAGGCAACTTACAGACTAGAAATCAAAGACTGGGAAACAACACTCCATGCAACAAGAACCCAGAAAAAAGCAGGAGTAGCTATTATGTTTGAACAATGTGAACTTCAAACCGGGAATGTTCAAAAGAGATAAAGAAGGTCACTACATACTTGTTAGGGGAAAACTTCAACAGGAAGAGATTACAATCATAAATATATATGCACCAAATATGGGAGCACCCAACTATGTAAGACAATTCCTAATAGACATGAAAAACCAAAGAATAATGCAGTTATAACATGGGACATAAACACCCCACTGTCACAGAGAGACAGATCAACCAATCAAAAAATCAGCAAAGAAATAACAGAACTGAATCAAACTAGTGAACAAATGGACCTAGTAGATGTGTACCGAGTATTCCACCATCAACATGAGAATACACATCCTACGCAGGAGCACATGGATCTTTCTCTAAAATAGATCATATACAAGTACACAGGACATACTTAAGTAAATGCAAAGGAACTGAAATAATTCCATGCATATTATCTGACCATAGCACACTAAAATTGAAAATAAATGACAAAAAATACCATGAGAACCCCATAAACACATGGAAATTAAATAACATTCTCCTAAATAATCAATGGGTCACAGAAGAAAGTAAAGAAGAAATTAAGCAATATGGACTATTGAATGAAAATAAACATACACATTGCCGGAACCTGTGGGACACAATGAAAGCAGTCCCCAGAGGGAAATTTATAGCACTAAACTCCCACATCAGAAAAATGGAAGGAACACACATAAACAACCTAACGCTGCACCTTAAAGTTCTAGAAAAAGAAGAGCAAGTCAAGTCCAAAGCCCAAAGAAGGAAGGAATTTATCAACATCAGAGCAGAAATCAACACACTTAAACCTAAGAAAACAATATAAAGAACTAATGAATCAAAGAGTTGGTTCTTTGAAAGAGTAAATAGAACTGACAAACCCTAGCCAATTTTATCAAAAAGAGGAAAGAAAAAAATCTCAGAATCATGCAATAAGAAATGAAAAGCGTAAAATCACTACTGACCCTGTGGAAATACAGAAGATCATTAACACCTAATTTGAAAACCTTTACTCACATAGATTCAATAACACAGAAGAAATGGACAAATTCCTAGAAACCTATGAATTACCAAAGCTGAGTCAAGGAGATGTAAAACTGCTGAATAACTCAATTTCAGCTAATGAAATCACAAACATAATTACAAAGTTACCAACAAAGAAAACCACAAGTCCTGATGGATTCATTACCGAATTCTAAATGAAATTTGTGGAAGACTTAATGCCAACACTCCTCAAACTCTTCAATGAAATTGAAAGGGAAGTAAGCCTTCCTCACTCATTCCTAGTAACAAATATTACCTTAAAACCAAAACCAGAGAAAGACCCAACCATAAAAGAAAATTACAGGCCCATCTCCATAATGAACCTAGATGCAAAAATCCTGAACAAAATACTGGCAAGTAGAACACAGCAGGTTATCAGGAAGATTATACACCATGATCAAGTGAGATTAATCCCAGGAATGCAGGGATGTTTCAACATATGCAAATCAATAAATGCAACACACCATATCAACAGGCCCAAGGATAAGAACCACATGATCATCTCATTACATGTATAAAAAGCTTTTGACAAAATCCAACACCCATTCATGATAAAAACCCTACAGAAAATCGGATTAGATGGTCTCTACCTCAGCCTGATAAAAACCATATATCATAAACCAACAGTTAACATCTTACTACATTGAAAAAAACTGAAAACTTTCAACCTAAAATCAGGAACAAGACAAGGATGTCCACCATCACCACTCCTATTCAATATAGTCCTGGAAATACTAGCCAGAGCAATTAGACAAGAGAAAGAAATAAAGGGAATAAGGATAGGAAAGAAAGAAGTAAAATTATCATGCTTTGCAGATGATATGATACGATACATAGAAGATACCCAAAAATCCATTGAAAGACTTCTAGATGTAATAACCAAGTTCAGTACTGTTGCTGGATACAAGGTTAACATTCAAAAATCAACAGCCTTACAGTACACAAACAACAAAGTCAATGAGAGAGAAATAAGGGAAACCACACCCTTCACTATAGCATCCAAAAAAAAAATGAAATACTAAGGAATCAATCCAACAAAGGAAGTAAAAGATCTATACAGTGAAAATTACATTACTCTGAAAAAGGAAATTGAAGAGGATTTCAGCAAATGGAAAATATTCCCTGTTCATGGATAGGAAGAGCAAACATCGTGAAAATGGCTATTCTCCCAAAATTCTTATACAGACTTAATGCATTCCCAATCAAAATACCACTTGCTTACCTCACAGAGGTAGAGAAAAAGCATCCCTCTGGTATCAGAAGAGACCTAGAATAGCAAAGGCAATTCTGGGCCACAAAGTTGAGGCAGGAGGCATCACAATCCCTGACTTGAAACTATACTACAAAGCTACTGTGATAAAATCAGCATGGTACTGGAATCAAAACAGACCTGAAAATAAGTGGAAAAGATTAGAAGATACAGTCATAACTGCAAACACACTTAGCCACCTCATCTTTGACAAAGGGTCCAAACATGTACATTGGAAGAAAGATAGCCTCTTTAACAAATGGTGCTGGAAATACTGGCTTTCCATGTGCCATAAACTAAAACTAGATCCATGTCTATCACCATGCACTAAAATAAGGTCAAAATGGATCAAAGATCTGAATATTAAAAGAGACACTAAATTTGCTGGAAGAGAAAGTAGGTAAAAATCTTGATGACATAGGAGTAGGCAGAGAGTTCATGAACAAAAATCAAATTGCACGTGAAACACTTCCCAGAATCAGCAACTGGAATCTTGTCTTACTAAAGATCTTTTCCATGTGAAAGGAAATCTCCAATAGTGTGAAAAGAAAACCCATGAATTGGGAAAATATCTTAGCCAATTGTCCATCAGACAAAGGACTTCTATCTAAAACATATAAAGTATTAAAAGAAATCAGGCCCCTAAAATTCAAGGACCCAATCCAAAAATGGGCATCTGAGATGAATATACACTTCTCAGAGGAAGAAACACAAATGGGAAAGAATTATATGAAAAAATGTTCAACATCAATGGTCATTCGGGAAATGCAAATGAAAACAACACTGAGATTCCATTTCACTCCAGAAAGAATGGCCAAGATTAAAAAATCATGCAACAACAAATGCTGGAGAGGCCGTGGGGAAAAAGGAACTCTTCTACACTGTTGGTGGGAGTGTAGACTTGTGCAACCACTGTGGAAATCAGTTTGGAGATTCCTCAGGAAGCTAGGATTAGAGATCCCATTCAACCGAGCTATCCCACTTCTGGGCATTTTCCCAGAAGAATTGAAAGCATCATATCACAGTGAGATTTGTGCATCCATGTTTATAGCAACCCAATTTGTAATAACCAAATCTTGGAAACACCCCAAGTGCCCATCAATCAAGGAATGGATGAAAAAGATGTGGCATTTTTATACAGTGGTGTACTACTCAGCTATCAAGAAAGATTGCCTTGAGACTTTTTTAAGTAAATGGACACTACTGGAGGCCATACTCATAAGTGAGATAAATCAAACCCACATGTGTGAGTACCATAGTATTGTCTCCCTCGTTTAAGAAACTGAAAAAGTATACATTTTGCAAAATCTACCATAAATATTGTGTAAGCGTAAAAAACTGCTCAAAGAGCAAACATAATCGGGAAAGGGAAAAGGAGGAAAGAAGGAAGGGAAAAGGAAAAAGACATAAATCTGTATAAATGGATACCTGAGATTATGAAAATGACTATACTACTAAATGTATTAGATATTGAAAAAGAACAGTTAATACTCATATGATTGGATAAATTTTGCATGTCTATCTCTTGATGTAAACAACCACGTTGAAGGTAATGATGTGCAATATTGCAACTGTTGTCAAGTTCCTATCATCTTGCTTTGTAGACCTATAGTGTTACTGTTTGTGGATTTGTTGTTGTCGTTTGTTTTTCTCTCTTGCTTTTTGTCTTCCTTATATGTGTCTTTTTTCTCTTAAATAAAAAAATTTCAACGTCATTTCTCATTAGAGTAATGAAAGTTAAAACAACACCGAGTTTACAATTCACTACAGAAAGAATGGCCAGTATTAAGAATAAACAAATAATGATGAGGCTGTGAGTAAAAAGGAACACTTCTCCGCTGTTGGTAGAAGTGTAGACTGGTGAAACCGCTGTAGAAATCAGTGTGGAGATTACTCAGAATACTAGGATTAGAGGTCCCATGTCACCAAGCTATTCTGCTTCTGAGTATTTTCCAAGAAAATTTAAGAACATCGTATCAAATTGATATATGTGCACCTATGTTTATAGCAGCACAATTTGTAATATCTAAATCTTGGAAACAACTCAAATTCACATCACTTGAAGGATGGATAAAATGATGCAGTATTCTTATACAATGGAGTACTGTGCAGGTGTAAAGAATGATAAACTCTAGGCTTTTATAAGTTAATTGATGGAACTAGAGACCATACTTTTAAGTGAAATAAATCAGACTCACATGTGTAACTGTCGTATTGTCTCTCCCGCGTAAGAAAATGAAAGATTATTCAAGGTTCAAATATACCATACATATTGTGAAAGGGAATGAAATTGCTCAAAAGGAAAGAACAACTGGAAAGGTGAAAAAAGACAAAAGAAGAAATATGAAAAAAGAAAAAAATATATATATGCACATACACAAGATAGGTAACATGATTGTACTATTGATCCTTTTAGTTCTGGGAAATTGTGAGTGCTTATATTGTTTTATCTGTTTTACATGCCTGTGTCTTGCAATCTGAGCTAGTATTTTGAAGATAATAATATGCAATATAGTGACTATTGTTAATTTCCTATCAGTTTGTTTTGAAATACTATATCTTTTCTACTGTTTTGTTTTGTTTTTATTGTTTTGTTTCCTTTTAATTTCTTTAAAATAAAAATAAACATTTTCTGGATCCACAGGTAAAGAACGCACTTACAACTGAAATAATCAGCCAAGGAAGAAACTCAACTCATATGCTGGTTGAACTGCCAAAAGTAGAAAACAAAGAAAATTAAAGTTCCAGTGGATAAGTAGAAAACTATTTATAAAGACAAATATATCATTATTGCTACAGATTGTAAAGCAGAACCTCCAAGGGACAGGAAAATACAGAATGTTGTATTTCTATCCCTGAAAGAACCTAACTTCCAACATAAATTTTAACATCTTGAAAAATTACCTTTAAGAATTGAAGTTAAAATTAAGATTGTCCAAAAAGATCATGAACTAAATAAAGGTGTTAGCAATAGAGCAGTGTTACATAATGTAGTCAAAGGAATCTTACACAGAAAAGAGGAAGTGATACAACCAGAATCATGAGAGCACAGCAAAGGAAAAACTCTCAGGGAAGGATGTAAAATCAAAAGATAATTAGAGAAGAATAAATTATGATCATTTATGTAAAACTTTTAACTATCAAAGAATAAGTGAGATAGAAATAAACTGATCATTAAAACAACCGAAAGAAAAGGAGCAAAATGACAGGAATGAGTATGTGTCATTCAGTAACAACTCTGATGTAAATGACCTGAAATTTTCCTCTTAAAAGATATAGACTTGGTGACTGGACTATAAAGGTCCTCAGATTTTGTTTTCTGATTTCCAGCAGAATTCACATAGTGCCAAAGGGATAAACAGATCAAAAGTAAAAGAACATAATAATATCACAATCAAATTGAATCTAACCCCAAACGGAAATATATATATATATATATATATATATATATATACACACACACACACACGACAAAAGGTACATATGTGTGTACATATATATGACAAAATGTACTTCAAGTTAAAATTGATCAGAAGAGAGATTTATTACATATTGACAAAAGGAATGATGAATGCATCAAAAAATAAAGATGGTAAATAATTAGGCACTGAATATTGGGACATGCAATTTTATTGACAAAAAATTACAGAATAGGAAGTGAATGCTAAGTCCTAACATAATAGGCTGCCTTCAGTATGCTATTTTAACAAATATTCATCCTCCAGACAAAAGTATTAAGGAAACTTCACAGCTAACTTAAGTTATAGACAAATGGGTATAACAAACACTTAGAGAATGGTTCATTCAATGGTGGGAAAATGTATAATTTCGTCTATATATTTAAGTATCCATAAAATAGATCACATTCTAAACAATGAAGCATTTTTTTTATTTTAAAGAGAACAAAACAGAAACATCAAGAAACAAACAAAAAAACAACAGCAAAAGCAAAAGAACAAAGACAGCAACAAAAAAACATAGTGACATATGATTCAAACCAAGATGATAGGACTTTAAAAATAGTTGCTATATTGCATATTGTTAACTTCAAAATAGTTGCTCAGGTTGCCAGATAAAGACATGCAAAATTGATCAAACAATATAATTTCCCTTTGAGCAGTTTCTTTACATTTTACTATATCTATTGTAACTTGGATCTTATTTACTTATTCAGTTACGCTACTGAGACAATATGGTGTTTGCCTGATTTACTTCTCTTATGAGTACGGCTTCTATTTGCATCTATATACCTATAAAGACCTCAAGTTTATTGTTCTTTATCGCTGAGTAGTATTCCATTGTATAAAAATACCACATCTTTCTTATCCATTCCTCAATTGATGGGCATTTGGGTTGTTTTCAAAATACTGTCATTGCAAATTTTGCAGTTATAAACATCGGTGCACATATATTTCTGTGCTGTGATGTTTTCAATTCTTCTGGGAAAATATTCACAAGGGGAATAGCTGGGTCAAATGGAACTTCAAATTCTAGTTTTTTGAGGGATTTCCACATTGGTTGTACCAGTCTACACTCCCACCAACAATGGAGAAGAGTTCCTTTTTCTCCACAGCTCTACCAGGATTTGTTATTGGTTGATCTCTTGATGTTAGCCAATTTTTCTGGACAGAGATGGTATCTCAGTGTTGTTCCAATTGGCATTTCTCGAATGAACAATTATATTGAACATTTTTTCATATATTTATTTGCCATTTGTATTTCTTCCTTTGAGTATTTTGTATTCCTGTCAGATACCCATTATTGGACTGAGCTTTTTAATTTGGGGACCTGATGTTTTTCAGTTCTTTGTACTTTCTAGATAAAAATCCTTTGTCTGAGGGACAGTTGGCAAAAATCTTTTCTCAACCTGTGAGTTTTCTTTTCACTCTGTTGTTGATTTCTTTAGCGGTACAAAAACTTTTCAATAAGATGAGATCCCAGTTGTTGATTCTTTGAAGTACTTCCCATGCAGTTTGACTTTATAAAGCAAATCTTAAAAAAATAGAAAATAGTATGACATGTTTGCATTTTATCATACCGTAATTGAACACAATAAACTCATCAGTGAGAAAAAATTGCAGATTATATGAACAGAGACTGAACATTATAATTCAGAATGAAAAGTGGGTTATTGCAAACATCAAGGAAGAATTGGAAACTCCTGAGAATCAAATGAAACTGAAAAACCAACCTAAAGGAATGTGGTATTCAGCAAAAGAAGTTGTAGAAAGTTTATACCTATGATTACTACAACGCTAAAATGGAGATCTCAAATAAACTAGTGATTCATCTAAAGTCCTTAGAAAAGCAAGAAGAAAAACTGTAAAATTATCAAGAGAAAATAATAAAGTTTAGGAGGAAATAAATGAACAAAGACTTCAAAAATCAGGAAATCAGTGAAACAAATGCTTGATTCTTTGAAGAGATAAACAAAATTAACAAACTCAAAGCTAACCAAACCAAAACAGAGATAATACCAAAATAAATAAAACTAAAAGTGAACAATGGTTAATTATAACAGATTAGAGGATCTTAAAGGATTATTTTTATAAATTATATGACAATAAATTAGAAACTCTACAACAAGTTGGAAATTTTGAAATACATATGATTTACAAAAACTAAACTAGGGAACAAAGAAAAAAACACAAGAAAAGAGTTTTAAGTAATATTTGAAAGTCACCCACCAAAGAAATTTCTGGAGCTGGTTAGATTCACTGGTGTATTTTTAAATTTTTTTTCTTTTTTAAAATTTTTTGGTACTAGGGATCGAACTCACAACTTCATACCTTCCAGTTAGGCACTGGTGCATTTTTAAAGACTATTAAAGAACTAACACCTACCAATGCTTCTCAAATTATTCCATAAAATAGAAAGAGAAGTGTCTGTTTTCTTTCTCATTACGAAGTCATAATACCCAACACTCATAATTTAAAGGAAATGAGGTATACTTTGCCTCAAAGTTTGTGGAGATTTCAGTCCATAGTTATTTAGCATCAAAGCAGGGAAGAATGGCAGAGGGGCATGGCAGAGAAGAAAAGTTCAGGGCATGACAGTAACATACAGAAAGTGAGACATACCTTTCCAGGCAATGCCTCCAGTTACTGAGTTCCTCTGACAAGGTTTTTCCTCCCAACATCACATTTAGCTATAAAATCATCAGTGGAATAATCCAGTAATGAATACCATGCCCCCATGATTCAATTACTTCCCAAAGATCTCACCTATGATGACATGAGACTTTCATGGGGACATCTAGATATAAACAATTACAGGAAGGACCTTTTCTAAATTCTTTCCACAAAACCAAGTACACCTTGCTTCCAAAACTAAACAAATAAATAGTGAAGCAAAGCACCTGAATGATTTTTCAAATATTGTCTTAGTAATTTTCCGTGTTGCAAGGACAAAATATCTGAAAACTGCTAGTAGTAAAGGAGAAAAGAGATTTATTTGGACTCATGTTTTAGAAGTTTTAGTCCTTGCATGGTAAGCAGCATGGGTTGAGGAAGGACTTGGGTGCAGAAAATCTGCTCAGGTCTTGAAAGCTGGGAAACAGAGAGAAGAAAGGACCTGGAAGGGTGATATTAGTGAATCACAAGAAGTACTCACGCTGCATCTGGCACAATGCACTGCCTTGAAATTCTGTTTAACAGAGCAGTATATAACCCTTAATATCAGTATCTCACAAAGTCTCAGGATATGGAAAAAAATGAAAAAAAAAGAACAAGACAAGACTGTCCACTATGAACACTCTTATACAATATAGTGCTGGAAATATTAGCCAGAGCAATTAGACAAGAGAGAGGAATAAAAGAAATAAGGATAGGAAAAGAAGAAATTAAATTATCGTTTGCAGATGACATGATACTCTACATAGAAGACCCCCCAAAACTCCATTGAAAGATTTCTAGATATAATAACCAAATGCAGTAATGTTGCTGGATGCAGATCAACACTGAACAATCAATAGCATTCCTCTACAGAAAAAACAAAAGAATTACTAGGAGAGAAATAAAGGAAAACACACCCTTCACTATATAGCGTCAAAAAAAATGAAATACTGAGGAATCAATCTAACAAAGGAAGTAAAAGATCTATTCAGTGGAAATTACAGTTTTCTGAGAAAGGGAAATTGAAGAGGATTTCAGAAAATGGAAAGACATTCCTTGTACATAGATAGGAGGAACAAACATTGTGAAAATGATCATTCTACCAAAATTGTTATACAGATTTAATGGCGTTCCAATCAAATTAACATTAGCATACTTCCACAGATCTAGGGAAATCATACCTAAAATTCATCTGGAAACAGAAGAGACCTCGAATAACAAAGACAATTCTGGATAACAAAGACAAAGCAGGAGGAATCACAATCCCTGATGATGTTATACTACAAAGCAACTGTGATAAAATCATCACAGTACTGGCAAAAAAAAAGTTCAATGGAACAGATTAGAAGACACAGCTACCTTATTTTTGACAAAGGGGCCAAATATGTTCACTAGAAGAAAGATAGACACTTTAGTAAGTGGTGCTGGAAAGACTGGCTTTCCATATGCCAAAAACTAAAACTAGAAACATGCCTATCCCCATGTACTAAACTAAAGTCAAAATGGATCAAAGATCTAAATATTAAAACACAAAAACTAAATCTGCTGGAAGACAAAGTAAGTAGAAATCTTGAAGACATATGGGGTAGGCAGAGAATTCATGAAAAAAAATCAAACACCATGGGAATGACTTCCCAGTATCAATAACTGGGATCTCATCCTATTAAAAAGTTTTTGCATGTCAAAGGAAATCTCCAACAGAATGTGATGAAAACCCATAAATTGAGAAAAAATTTTAGTCAACTGTCCCTCAGACAAAGGACTTCTACTTAGAACATATAAAGAAATTAAAAAAAAAAAACTTCAGGCCTCTAAAATTCAAAGACCCAATCCAAAAATGGTCATCTGAGATGAATACATAATTCTCAGCTGAAGAAACACAAATGGCAAATAAATATTATGAAAAAATGTTCCACATCATTTGTCATTTGAGAAATGCAAATTAAAACAACAATGAGGGCAGCCAGACTCAGGGTTTGGGTGGCGCCACACTCCAGGGTACACTCCAAATAGCTGTCTGGGACCAGGAAGCCTTGGTCCCCACCCAGTAAGGCAGAGGCTCCTCCTGCATGCTCCGGGAGGGTGCTCTCACTAGCTCAACAAGGATCCATCTCTACCGGGTCCCACAACTCAGCGTGACCCACCAGGGGAACACCCAGTCAGCCTCACAGGACACAGAGCCACAAAGGTTCTGGAAGCAAATGACAAAGCAAAAGACCAAGAGGCAGTCTCAATCCCCCAGCCAACTGAGGACAAACACAAAAGACACTGAAATTGAAGACAGTGGGAGCCACAAAACTGAAGATTCTGAAACGATAGAAAATGCAGTAAAGAAACAGCTTGATGAAGCTATAGAGAAACTCAAATCAGAAATATTCTCTCAGCTAAAAAATGAGATGAGAATCATTATTAAAGAAATGTTGTGTGTATCTAAAGAAGAGCAAGAAAAAAATAGAAGAACCTAAGAAAATGATCGAAACTTTGAATGAACAATATAAGACACAAACAGAATGCATGAAACAGATGCTCAGGGAAATGCAGGAAATAAAAAATTCCATGGAAAGTTTGAAAAACCGCTTGAATGAAGCAGAAGATAGAATCTCAGATCTTGAAGACAGCATGAGAGCTCATGGCCATGTGTCTTAGTTACTTTTCGCTCATTGCTGAGACAAAATACCTGATGCCCAAAGTTAGGGAAGGAAAGGTTTATTCTTACAGTTTCTTGGGAGTTTCAGTCCTTTAGTTGGCTCCAAGATAGGGTGGCATGGTGGGCCTGCTGTTCATGGCGGCTGCAAGCTGCAAGCCGCATGCTGCGCTGGCGAGAGAGAGAGAGAGGGAGGCGGAAGCACGGAAGTGCAAGAGGAAGACCCGCCTTCCCTTACACTGTATCTCAGTTCCACCCCTGGGCGGGCACAGAGCTCACATTGTCAATCAACAAACCAATAACAAACCAATAACTCAGCCCCATCAAAATTATATGAGGACTTGGGGGGAAATAGCATACCCCATACACCATGAAAGAAAAGATCTCTTAAAAATAGTAAGGAACCAAGAAACAACAATTCAACAGCTGCAAGACAATGCCAAAACAAATAACAGAAGATCAATAGGCATAAATGAAAAAGTAGCGATCAATACTAATGACCTGTGAAGACTATTCACAGAAATAATAGCAGAAAACTTTCCAAACACGGGAAGAGAATCTGAAATACAGGTAACTGAGGCACACAGAACTCCAGTTAACCATAACCAAAATAAATCTTCATCCAGACATAGAATAATAAGAGTATCAGAAATACAGCAAAGAACAAAGTAATAAAAGCTGTCAGAGAAAAGAAACAGATCACCTATGAAGGAAAGCCTATCAGAATCACAGCAGACTTCTCAACACAAAACTTTAAGTTAAGAAGAGCTTAGAGTGAAGTATTTCAAATCCTGAAAGAAAACAACTTTCAACCTAGATTGATGTATCCTGCAAAATTTTCTTAAAAAATTGAGGGAGAAATAAGATACTTCCATGACAAAGAACAGCTGAAGAAATCTATGGCCACCAAACCAACACTCTAGAAAGAGACAAAGAAAGCTACAACCTTAAGAACAACAACAAAAGGAAACCACTAAGCAGGGCAAATAATTAAACAGAAAGATATCATGGCAGGGATGAACCAGTACATATCAGTTATATCAATCAATGTAAATGGTCTCAATTCACCAATAAAAAGAAACACACTAGCAGAGTGGGTTGAGAAACAAAACCCAACAATATGCTGTGTACAAGAAACACATTTAACTCAAAAGGAAATTCACAGACTAAAAATCAAAGGCTGGAAAACAATACTCCATGCAACACGAACTCAGAAAAAAGCAGGTGTAGCTATTATGTTTGCAGACAATGCAAACCTCAAACCGAAAATGATCAAAAGAGATAAAGAAGGTCACTACATACTTGTTAGGGGAAAACTTCAAGAGGAAGAGATTGCAATCATAAATATATATGCACCGAATATGGGAGCACCCAACTATGTAAGACAATCCCTAATAGGTATGAAAAACGGAATGAACAAGGATACAGCTATAACAGCGTACCCACTGTCACAGGGAGACAGATCAACAAAACAAAAAATCAGGAAAGAAGTAAGAGAACTGAGTCAAATTTGTGAACAAATGTATCTAGTAGATGTGTACCAAGTATTCCACCCATCAACATCAGAATACACATTCTTCTCAGCTGCACATGGGTCATTCTCTAAAATAGATCATATACTGGTCCACAAAACATGCTTAAGTAAATGAAAGGAACTGAAATAATTCCATGCATATTATCTGACCATAGTGCAGTAAAATTGGAAATTAAAGATGAAAAAAATCACAATAAGTGCATAAAAACATGGAAATTAAATAATACTCTCCTAAATAACCAATGGGTCACAGAAGAAATTAAACAATATTTACAATTGAATAAAAATGCCAATACAGATTACGGGAACCTGTGGGATACAATGAAAGCAGTCCTCAGAGGGAAATTTATAGCACTAAACTCTCACATCGAAAAAATGGAAAGAACACACATAAACAGCCTAATGCTGGACCTCGACTTTCTAGAAAAACAAGAGCAAATCAAGTCCAAAGCCCAAAGAAGGGAGGAAATTATTAAGATTAGAGCAGAAATTAATGCAATTGAAACTAAGAAAACAGTACAAAGAATTAATGCATCGAAGAGTTGGTTCTTTGAAAGAGTAAATAAAATTGATAAACTCCTAGCCAACTTTATGAAAAAGGGGAAAGAAAAAACTCAGATTCATGCAATAAGAAATAAAAAGTGTAAAATCACTACAGACCTGTGGAAATACAAAAGATCATCAACACCTACTTCCAAAACCTTTACTTACATAGACTCAATAACACAGAAGAAATGGACAGAGTCCTAGAAACCCACTAATTACCAAAGTTGAATCAAGATGTAAAGCTGTTCAATAACCCAATTTCAGCTAATGAAATTGAAAATGTAATTAGGACCCTACCAACAAAGAAAAGCCCAGGGCCTGACTGATTCACTGCTGAATTCTACAAGAAATTTAGGGAAGACTTAATGCCAACACTCCTCAAACTCTTCAATGAAACTGAAAGGGAAGTAAGTCTAACTCATTCCTGGAAACAAGTATTACCCTTATACCAAAACCAGACAAAGAGCCAACCAAAAAAGAAAATTACAGGCCAATCTCCCTAATTAACATAGATGCAAAAATCCTCAATAAAATACTGGCAAATAGAATACAGCAAGTTATCAGAAAGATTATACACCATGATCAAGTGGGATTAATCCCAGGAATGCAAGGATTGTTCAACACACACAAATCAAGGACAGGAACCACATGATCATCTCAATAGATGCAGAAGAAGCTTTTGACAAAATCCAACACCCATTCATGATCAAAACCCTACAGAAAATTGGAATAGATGGTCTCTACCTCAACCTGATAAAAGCCCTATATTATAAATCAACAGCCAACATCTTACTAAATGGCGAAAAACTGAAAACTTTCAACCTAAAATCAGGAACAAAACAAGGATTTCCATTATCACCACTCCTATTCAATATACTTCTGGAAATACTAGCCAGAGCAATTAGACAAGAGAAAAAAATAAAGGGAATAAGGATAGGAAAGCAGGAAGTGAAATTATCATTATTTGCAGATGATATAATACTTTACATTGAAGACCCCCAAAAATCCATTAGAAGACTTCTAGAAGTAATAACCAAATTCAGTAATGTAACTGGATGCAAGGTGAACACTCAAAAATCAATAGCTTTCCTGTACACAAACAACAAAGTCAATGAGAGAGAAATAAGGGAAACCACACCCATCACTATAACATCCAAAAAAATGAAATATTTCAAAATCGATCTAATAAAGGAAGACAAAGAACTATACAGTGAAAATTACACTGCTCTAAAGAAGGAAATCGATGAAGATTTCAGAAAATGGAAAGTTTTCCCTGTTCATGGATAGGAAGAACAAACATCATGAAAATGGCCATTCTCCCAAAATTCTTATACAGATTTAATGCAATCCCAATCAAAATACCACTTGCCTACCTCACAGAGCTAGACAAAGCATTCCTGAAATTCATCTGGAACCAGAAAAGACCTAGAATAGCAAAGACAATTCTGGGCCACAAAGGTAAGGCAGGAGGCATCACAATCCCAGACTTGATACAATACTACAAAGCTACTGTGATAAAATCAGCATGGTACTGGAATCAAAATAGACCTGAAGATCAATGGAATAAATTAGAAGATACAGCCACAACTACAAACACATTTAGCCATCTCATCTTTGACAAAGTTGCCAAACATGTGCATTGGAAGAAAGATAGCTTCTTTAACAAATGGTGCTGGAAAAACTGGCTTTCTATGTGCCGTAAACTAAAACTAGATCCATGTCTATCACCATGCACTAAAATAAAGTCAAAATAGATCAAAGATCTGAATATGAAGACAGAGACACTAAACTTACTAGAAGACAGAGTAGGTAAAAATCCCGATGACATAGGAGTACGCTGAGAGTTCACGAACAAAAATGAAATTGCACTGGAAACACTTTCCAGAATCAACAACTGGGATCTCATCTTAATTAAAAGTTTTTGCGTGTCAAAGGAAATCTCCAACAGAGTGAAAAGAAAACCCATGAATTGGGAAAATATCTTAGCCAATTGTCCATCAGACAAAGGACTTCTGTCCAAAGCATATAAAGAATTAAAAGAAGTCAGGCCCCTAAAATTCAAGGACCCAATCCAAAAATGGGACTCTGAGATGAATACACACTTCTCAGAGAAAGAAATACAAATGGCCAATAAATGTATGAAAAAAT
The DNA here is from genome assembly GCA_004363535.1 of Dasyprocta punctata. Classification (NCBI taxonomy): domain Eukaryota; kingdom Metazoa; phylum Chordata; class Mammalia; order Rodentia; family Dasyproctidae; genus Dasyprocta; species Dasyprocta punctata. The sequence goes on from RJWM01009567.1 coordinate 42,190, forward strand.
GTTCAACATCAGTGGTCATTCGGGAAATGCAAATTCAAGCAACACTGAGATTCCATCTCACTCCAGAAAAAATGGCCAAGAATCAAAAATCAAGCAACAGCAAATGATGGAAGTGCTATGGGGAAAAATGAACTCTTCTCCACTGTTGGTGGGAGTGTAGACTGGTGCAACCACTGTGGAAGTCAGTGTGGAGATTCCCCAAGAAGCTAGGATTAGAGATCCCATTCAACCCAGCTATCCCACTTCTGGGTATTTTCCCAGAAGAACTGAAAACATCATACCATACTGATATCTGTGCACCCATGATTATAGCAACCCAATTTTTAATTGCCAGATCTTGGAAACAACCCAAGTGCCCATCAATCAAAGAATGGATAAAAAAGATGTGGCATTTTTATACAATGGAGTAGTACTCAGCTATTAAAAAAGATTGCATTGAGACTTTTATAAGTAAATGGACACGACTTGAGAACATACTCATAAGTGAGATAAATCAAACCCACGTGTAAATACCATGTTGTCTCCCTAGAGTAAGAAACTGAAAAAGTATATGTGATCCAAAATCTATAATAAATACTATCTAAAGGCAAAAAACAGCTCAAAGAGCAAAAGTAATTGTGCACGGAAAAGGGAGAAAGTGGAAAGCAAAAAGGAAAGGATATAAATCTGTATATATGTTTATGTAAGATAACTAAAAGGAACACACTGCTGAATGTACTCATTATTGAGAAAGAACAATTAATACTCATAAGATTGAATCAATTTTGCACGTCTATATCTGTTAATGTAAACAACCATTTTGAAGATAATGATGCACAATATTGCAACCATTGTCAAGTTTCTATTATCCTGTTTTGTAAACCTGCAGTGTTACTGTTGTGCATTTACTCTAGTCGTTTGTCTCTTTTGCTTTTTGTCTTTGTTATATGTGTCTTTTTTTTCTCTTAAATAAATTTTTAAAAAAACCTGAGATTACATCTCACTACAGAGAGAATAGTCAGGATCAAGAAAACAACCAATGAAAAATGCTGGAGAGGCTGTGGGGAAAAAGGAACTCTTTTGCAGTGTTGGAGGGAGTGTAGACCTGTGCAACCACTGTGGAAATCAGTCTGGAGGTTCCTCAAAAAGCTGTGATTAGAGGTTCCATTTGATCTGGCTGTCCCACTTTTGGGCCTATTTCCAGAACATTTGAAAACATACCACAGTGATGTATGTGCACTCATGTTTATAGTAGCACAATTTTTAGTTGCTAAATCTTGGTGTTATAGTGTGATCGATGGCCCCCACTTAAGCCTCATGTAATCATGGATGGGGCTGAGTCTGGCGCTCATGATTGGTTTGTTGTCTAGTGCTGGGATTGACGACGTGAGTGTTACACCCACCCAGGGGTGGAACCAATATACAGTGTAAGGACAGGAAGATGGCATTTCTTTCTCTCCCACTGGTTTGCACCTTGCTGTTTTGTGGCAGCCCTGAATGGTGGCCCCGCCACATCACACTGCCTTGGATACAACTGAGAATGAACTGAAACTCCCAAGAACTTTAAGAAATAAATCTTTCCTTTCCTAATTTTGGCCGTCAGGTATTCTGTCTCAGCAATGAGAATAAAGTAACCAAGACACTTGGAAACAACTCAAATGCCCACCAAATGAGGAATGGATAAAAAGATGTGGTGATTTTGTACCATGGAGTACTACTCAGCTATAAAGAAGGATCACATTGAGACTTTTGTGACTTGAGACCATACTCATAAGTGAAATAAATCAAACTCACATGTGTAAATACTGTATTGCTTCCCTGGTGTAAGAAACTGAAAGAATAAATAAGATACAACATCTTCAATAAACATTGTGAAAGGGTAAAGAACTACTCAAAGGGGAAAAAATAACCTAGATAGGGAAAAGGAGAAAAGAAGGAAGGTGAGAGAAATATGATATAAATTTGTATATATATACTTAAGATAGCTGAGATGATTGTACTACTAATTTTGTTAGTTCTGGAAACAAAACAGTTAACATTCATAGGATTAGATGAATTTTGCACATCTACATCTCGTAATCTGAGTAACTCTTTTGAAGATAACTATGTAAAATAACAACCTTTGTGAAGTTCCTACCATCTTGTTTTGAAAGCCTATATTGATATTGTTTTGTAGTTTTTATTATTATTATCTGTCCTTTTTCTTGTTTTTCTTGTATTTTTTTGTTTTTTATTTCTCTTTAAAATAAAATATAAAATCTCTTCTAAACTCCTCCTGCAAATCAGTTCCAAAGACTTGTAACCTGCATGATAAGGTACTCACAGCATCTACCCAACTCCTAGTACCAAAACCTGATAGTCACTTTCCTCATCACTATGACAAAATAATTAATACCCACATCTTAAAGGGGGAGAAATTTATTTTGACTCATTTTTGATAAGTTTCAGTCTTTGCATAGTCTCCAGCATGAGAAAAAGGCATCAATGAAGGAAACCTGCTAATATTATGGCATCAGGAAAGCAGAGTTAGGAGTTGTGTATCTCATATGCCCTTGTGCATCATGCCTTCACTCTCCTGCCTATAACAATGCCTCACACCATATCAAGTCGACTATAGCACCCCTATAATGCAATCACTTTTCAAAAGCTTTCTCTATGAGCTCATGCAGTTTGTGAGAGACATCTTAACAAAAAACATCAAATACTGAATTTAACATGACATTAAAAGATTATGAATCAAAAGATCTTCATTCCAAAGATTCAAGATTGTTTCAATATATCCAACTCAAATATATAATTGACTCCATAATTGAGTCAATGTTGTGTTCATCATAGTATATCTTGTTAAAGCCTTTGATGGGACTGAACATTCTTTCATCTTAAATGACTGGTATAAACTAGATATAGAAGCAACATAAGCAACATAATAGGTGCTATCTGTGGTAAATCCACATGCAACATGACACTCAATGAAGAAAACAAAATGTTTCCTCTAAAATTAGGAATGAAACAAGAGTGATCACTCTCAACATTCTTTCAATATGGTACTACTGGTAGTGTCATCTAAAGCAATCAGGTAAGAAATAAAAAATATAAATGAGATAAAATAGGAAACAAAGCAGTCATCTTTGTTTTTAAATCAAATAAGCAAAACTATATTTAGAGATATTTTAAATGTATCAAAATTCTTGAACTAAAAATTGAAGAAAATAAACTGAAGGAAAATGAGCACATAAAAATTAGTAGTTTTCAATGCACCAATAATGAAATTGCTGAGAAAGAAAAGAAAATATGTCTATTCAAAATTACCACAAAAGTATTTAAGAAATAACCATGACCAAAGAAATGAAAGACATCCACAGTGAAAATTAGAAAACACTGAAGAAAGAAGTTATTGAAGTCACTAGTAGGTAGGCAGAACTTTCAAGTTTATGGATTTGGAGAAATTATTTTGTTACAATGGCATTGCTAATCAAAGTAATCTGCAAATTCAATACTACATCCATCAAAATAGCAATGACATTTTTTCATACAACTAGAACAAACAAACCTTAAATTTATTTTGATGCAAATGCCCTGAATAGTCAAAGAAACTCTGAGTGAAAAGAAACTTTAAAATACACTCTATAGTCATTGTAAAAAAAAAAGGCATGTATTGACCAACAGACAAAAACAGAAGTCCTTGCAACAGACTCATATAGTCACATGATTCTTGAAAAAGTACCCAAAATATGCTGCACCATCTCTTCAATAAATGGTACAGAGAAAACGACATCAATTTGCAGATGATAGAAGATAATCTCTATATATCACTCTCATAAAATTAAACTGAAAATGAATGAATATTGTATTGGGTGATATACTATGTCCCCCCAAGTCCTCATATACTTTTGATGGGGCTGAGTCTGATGCTTGTTATGGCTTTATTGTCTGGCATGGGGATTAACAATGTGAGTGCTGCACCCACCCAGGGGTGGAGCTGACATACAGCGTAAATGAGGTGGGTCTTCCTCTTGCTCATTTCTCGCTTCTGCCCTCTCTCTTGTGAGCGTGCCTCACGGTTGCAGTTGTGGCCACCATGAACAGCAGTCCTGCCACACCATGCTGCCTTGGAGCCAACTAAGTGTGGACTGAAACTCCCGAGAAACTGTAAGAAATAAACCTTTCCTTCCCTAATTTTGGGCATCAGGTATTTTGTCTTGGCAATGAGTGAAAAGTAACTAAGACAAATATAGTACTTGAATGTTTTAAACTTCTGGAGAAATATATAGGTCACATACTTCAAGGTGTTTGTTGATCTCAAAACTTGCTTGAACGTGACTCTAACAACTCTGGGAATTATAATGAGAATTGATGAATAACATCGTATCAACTAAAAAAAGATTCTTCACCATAAAGGAGACAATGATCAGAGTGAAGGAAAACCCTGCATCACCATCTGACAGAGAATTAATTTCCAGAATATATAAAGATCTGAAAAGAAATTAACACCAAAACAAAAATAGTCCAATCATTAAATAGGCCAATGAACTGAAAAGATAATCCCCAAACTAGAACAAATAGTCAATAATTATACAAAAAATGCTCTACATCTATAGCCATTACTGCAATTTCAGTTGCCATATCCCTGAAATTTCATCTCAAACCAGGTAGAATGGTTATTTTTAAGAAAAGAACAAATAAAGAAAGCTGGTGAGGATGTGGAGAATAGAATGGGAGGTTCAACATTAGGCAGATATTTTTAGGCAAGTTTTCATTTGTTTATCTTTTCTCTATATGGGTTACCTGTTACTATCTTCAAAAATAATGTCTCAGTGGTATCAGTTCCTTAATTTGATTCATGTGATTGAAGGTCTATATTTTACTTTGCAGTATATGAGAAAGCTTTCCTAGATATGGTCATAAATACCTGCATTTCTTTTTTTTTTCATGGTATAAAATAAATCACACCTTGCCTTCCTTTTAAAGAAATCTGCTGTTACTCTTATGTACTTTCCTATGTAAATGAGTTCAAAGTTGTGCCTTACAGTTTTAGTATTCTTTCTTTTTCCTTTACTTGTTTCAATTTATCTATAATATGTGTGAAGAGGTTTTCACTGGCTGTGTTTATTTGGTATCTAAGTGCCTACAGTATTGGTATGTAGGAAATTTTATGCTATCACTTCAATGAATAATTTATCAAGATCTTCAGCTATACTTTGATTTCTTCATGTAAACTTATGAGTCAGATGTATAAATTTTTTCTCTTGAATATTATTGTGATAGCTTCTTGTTTCTTCTGAATGCACTAGTTCATAAAATTTGTCTTCAAGTTCTGAGGCTTTTTATTCCATTAGATCTTGTCCAAACGTGTCCAATCCATAGCCAATGGGTCACATACAGTAATGAGTGACAAGTAATGCAGCCCTATAATGTTAAGGATTTTAATATTGCTGTGTAATTTTAATTTTACCATGTTAGCCAATATCCTTATTTCTCAGACACAATACCGAATACCCACAACTTAAAGGAGGAGAAGTTAACTTCAGTGCATGGTTGCTGCCTATGTTCAGCTGGCTCCCAGACAGCAATAGAATGTCAGAGGTGATATGAAGGAAAAGTCGCTCAATTCATTGCAGCCAGAAATTGGACAGAAGGAAGGAACTGTGGGCAACAATATACTCTTCCAGGTCTTTCAGACCACGTCCTACCTCTAAGAAGGCCCCGCCTACTAATAGCACACAGAGCTAATAGACACTCTAGTGAATGAATGCACACTGATGAATATGGTGCCCCCTATGATCCAAATAGATCCTCCTCTGACACATGAAATTTTGGAGTGACATTTTAGATCAAAATCATAATGAATATATTTCATAAATCTTTTCCATTGTGCATGAAGGCCAACTTCATAAGCAACAATGAAGCCATATGGGGAATGGAGAGTGAAATACCGTGTCCTGTGCCTGCCAAACACAGTCAGATCAAAACCTGTTAGTCTCAGACATTACCTGCACTTCTGTAACTTGAGTAAAATGCACTGATTGTTAATAATAATGTTTCTACCTATTTATATTTGTGTTAGCCTATGAACACAGTATTTGTTAACAAGACATTTAAGTTTCAATTGAATTGTTAAATTTGGACTACATCAATTATTTGGAAAACAATTTAATAAATTTGTCAGGATTGCCGGGTGTGGTGGTGTACACCTGTAATCTGAACACTTGGGAGGCTGAGGTGGGAAGGTCATTGTGAGCTAGAGACCAGCCTGGGCTACAAAGTGAACTCAAAGCCAGCCTGAACTGCATAGCAAGACCCTGTTTCAAAAAGACATAAATAAAGCAAAACAAAATATAAATTTGTCAGAATTAATCTAAATAGTCAATTTAAAGGGATTACAAAATACCTACAAGATTAGAAAAGTGACTCTCTCTGTAGGAACGGTTATTTGTAGGTAGGTTCATAAATGTGGGGGAAAACCCCACAGTGACCGTTGCTGGTATTATTCAATAGGTTTGTAGCACAGAAAGAATAATATGGGAAAGAATAAGAAAGTCAGTCTGTACTGGCAAGCTTATTCCTGATTGAATGGTTACATTTTTACTGCCACCATCACTTATGGACATCAGACTCTATTTTCTTCACCATGCCAATAAAGATGAACACCAGCAAATCTCCAGGGAGCTTCCATTCTTTTATACTCAAGATGACACTGCATTCTTCATTCCTCTTCTGAGACTTGCACATTCATGCCCTGACCAGTGGGAGAAATCTCAGCTCTGTCTTTTCTATCAAAAATATGAAAAACACAGTGTCTCCATGTTGAATTTTAGTTCACTTTAAACTGGTCTTCCCCTTTTGTCTTTGAGCAAATTAAGTTACAAAAAATGTTATTCCAATTTAGATTCCAGGAATGCAGCTGACTGCCAAAAATAACTTATTAACAACCAGAGATTTTTCATTCCCTTTACCCCGACTCTTTATTCCCTTATCAACTCTGCCCAGTAATCCTTTGGGTCCTCTCTTTGTGCCACTTAAACTAGCCAATTGGGATAGATTGTGAATCTTCATCTCAGTCAATGGTGAAAAAGATCAACTGCTTCTCATTCACTCAGGCTAAAAAGAGCCTGCTGTGTCCTCTCTGCACACCTGCTACTTTATGCTGCACTATGCTTGCACCCTTCAACAGAAGTAAAACCTTGCCTTGTCAGGATTTCTTGGTGTCTGAGTGCTTTATTATCTGTGCTTACAAACTGAGTCTGGGGGCATATTTTCAAATATTCTGGTGCCCAATATGGGACTTTAACCTATTAGGGTGTGGGGCTCCAACCAGAAGGGGACATGTCCCACAGCCTCATTGTGGTGGCCTCCAGGATGAGAACCTGTGCCCACAGGGTGAGGACTCAATAAAGACTTTTCCATGATGTAGAAAGTGCCTGGAGGCAAGTCCCATGGTGACCAAGCGACTCCACACACAGGCAAAGGTAAGAAAAGTCATGGGAGTGACTGAGTATTGTTTTGGTGGTCAGGTTATTCTGTCTCTGTCCCAAGATGATCTGAGGTGAGATTAGTGATTTCTGGTGAAATAAAAACTAATGGCAAGACACATCAGTGTATGCCAGAGGTTGAGCCTCTGACTCTAGGACAGACATAATGGGAAATAAATATATCTCCCAGTCAGGACAAGTGAGAGAATCAAGGGGCTTGGGGAAAAATGCCCCCTGATATTCTCTGATACCGTCAAACTGACGTTAAGGATTTGGGGCAACAATTCATGGACAAAAACAAAAGGAAAGCTCAGATGAAAAATATTGCTCCTTTATTTGTCCACAAAGCTCCATCCATTTTCTGGTCACAGTTTGAATCAGATCAGGACTGGATATGTCAGTTGTTGACTGAAACTGTTTATGATAAAAGAATGGGTTTTCAGGAGGAGATAGATTACAACCTTTGTTGGCAACAAGGACTGGCTGTATTTTTTTCCCCTTAAGATCTTGAACAAGAAATTAGAGTATTTGATTCTGGTCCTCTGCTTCACATGGGACCTCTGGAATCCTTCCCCCAGCCTATAATCCCCAACACCCCTACCTCAACAGGAGCCAGCATGAGCTGAATGGGAACCAGACCCTGGTGCAGCGGCCACAGTTGTACAAGGGGAAGAAGACTACCCATATCCTCAGCTGAGGAGAGAATTAGAAAGGTGCCAAGAAGAGGTTCAGGATCTCCCATTTTCTCAAAGACCAAAAAGGGGACCAGAGAGTGCTCAATCCCTCTTTCCCTTGAGGGAAATTCCTCTGGGCAGGGGAAGAGTTAGGTTTATGAGGTAAGAAATTCAAAAAGAGATTTGTGACCCCTACTGGAGGATCCATATGGGGTGACAGAACAGGTTGATCAGATCCTAGTACCACACATTTATACCTGGTAAGTAGTAACATCCACCTTGGAAATCTTGTTCTGTAAGGAGGAAAGAAGGACAATTCAGTAAGCAGCAATAGCTTCTTGGGGGTGGACTCACTTCCACAACCTTGGGAAGCTGGAGCAGAGACCAAGTTTCCCAATAGGGACCCTAAATGGGATCACAACATTGTGGAAAACTGAGGATACAGTGTAGACATAAGGAACTTAATGGTCCAGGAAATTAGAGATGCAGCTCCCCCACCCAAAACATCATGTGCACTTTTGATGTGAAATGGGGAAAAGAAAAGAGGCTGCCAGAGTTTCTGGAGAGACTCAAGCCTCAAATGAGAAAATATAGTGTACTAGGTCCAACAGATTCCCTAGGGTGAAGTATATTAAAATTGCATTTTGTTGTCAGCAGTTGGCTGAATACCTTCAGGAAGTTACAAAATATAGAAGGTTGGAAAGACACACTGCTACAGGGGTTATTGAGGAAGGCACAGAAAGTTTATGTGAGAAGGATGAAGAAACACAGGGACAGAAAGCTAATATTATGTTTTCAGCATTGAGACAAGCTCCCGGGGCTCAGAGAAAGTTAAATTCCAAAGGGTATAAGAGGAGAAGACTAAGTGTGGCAAGATAGGACATTATAAAAAGGAATTCCCAAAATGGTAAAAAGAAAAAAAGACTATCCCACTCATGGTGGTAAATTTATAAGTAGGACTACACAAAACCATGCTTTTCTTAATTGGCTCAGGGATATCTCACTCCTCACTTTGCTGCCTGCCTAAGGGGCTCTTTCTCCCATGAACAAATTCTGGTGTTTAGGATAAAATGTGAGGGATTCTCAGTTAAAATGCTGAAGGAAGCCAAGGTACACATCCAGGACTGTCAGGTTCAAATGCAATTGTCTTTTGTCCTAGAGACTGGCAAAAATTTATGTGGAAGGGATTTAATGACCAAATTGGAACTGGGCCTACAAGTCACCAAAAATACTATACAGGCAAGATTGAATTCCCTGAACCTAGCAATAGGAAGTGAGATTCAATTTTCCATATAGGCCTCTAAGAGAAACAGGGGGCTCAATTGTCATTGAGCTAAAAAAAAAAAAAAAAAAAACCTCTGAAAAAATAGAAGAATAGATACCTCTTTCTTTCAACGGAAGGAAGGGGCTTAATCCAGTGGTGGAGGAACTAGTACAAGATGGTGTCCTAAAACCCAGTATGTCCTCCTACAATACCCCTATTCTCCCTGTAGGCAAAGCATATAGTTCCTGTCACATAGTTCATGATTTACAGGCAAATAAATCAAGCTGTTAAAACCAAATAGTCACTAGTCCCAAAGCCTCACACTCTTTTGAGCAAAATTCCGTTTGACCAATAGATGTTTAGTTGAACAGATCTCAAGGATTCCTCTTTGGGTGTGTCCCTTGGGCCCTGGCTATAGAGACCTGTCCACTTTCTAATGGGAAGACCCTATAACATGTAGAAAACAATCATACAAATGAATGGCTCTTCCCTGGGAATTTACTTATTCTCTACATTCATTTGGTCAATTTTTAAAGCAGGTGTTAGAAATATTTATATTCCCCACATGACTTGCCTCCCCAAATATGTAGATGATTTGTTACCCTTAGGCACAGAGCAAAGAATTTATAGAGTTTACCATTTCCCTCCTCAATTTTCTTGTAGAGTAAGTCCCAAAAATATAGTTACAATTTGTTGAAAGCATTTTGGACATTTGATAAGTGTAGGAGAACTAAGGGGTAGCCCTGAAATGATAGAGGGGATCATAGTTTTGACCCTTCCTACAACCAAACAAGAGATTAGAAACGACTTGGACCTAACTGGATGTTGTCACCTTTGAATTGGCTCTATGCTTTAAAAACTAAGAAACAATATTCTAAGCTTGTAGAGGAAAGCACTGATTCCCTATTATGGACTACTGAGATGATACAACAATTCAATGATCTAAAAGGGGCACTGATGGGTGCCTTTGTTCTGGCTTTGTCATCCTTTTGCCTCTTTGTAAGTGCAGACAGGGTATGGCCTTTGCTTTCTTCACATAGGAACATGGAGGTAGCCACTAGCTGGTGCTCTTTCACTCCTCATGAACCCCATCACCAGGAGATGGACTGAGTGAATCTAGTCAGTAGCCACCACCACCCTCCTAAGTGAAGAAAGAAGAAAATTCATGCTTGGAAGCAAGTTAACAGTGAGTACCCCACATCAAGTATGAACTATTCTAAATCAATAGATAGGAAGATGGTTCACTGACTCCCAAATCCTAAAAATGCAGTAATACTGCTATAAAGGAATGATTTGACCCTGACCAATGAAGAGGCATTGAACCCAGCTTCCTTCATCACTCGAAGAAAGCCCTCATCACTGACTGAACAATGCTGCTCAGATCACCAAACCAAAACTCGACCTGATCCTTGGGAGAGACTCCCTTCTGGTCAGGAAGACATTTATTTGTAGATGGATCTCCCTGGGCCATTCAAGGAAATGGCACACCGGCTATTCAGTCATTGATGGGGAAGCTCAATTGATTATTGAATCAGGGAGACTTCCAAACACATGTCAGCCCAGACTGTGAGCTCTTTACCCTAAATTTGTCTCTAAAATACCATAAGAGAAAGGAAGAAACAATTTACACCGACTTCAAATACACCTTCAGGGGGGTTCATACCTTTGGAAAAAATTAGAAAGAAAGAAGACTTATCAACGAAGGACAAGAACTAGTTCCTGCAGAATTAGCCAAATAAGTACTTGATACTCTCCAACTGCCAGAACAAATAGCAGTGGTGTATGAACCAGGGAGCATCTTTCAAGTTTCTGGTGAATTTCTTTGCAGATGAAGAAGCTGAAAGAGAGGCACTAGAATGAGAAGCCATCTCTTAGTTACTTTTCTCTCACTGCTGGGACAAAACACTGGACACCCAAAATTTAGGAAGAAAACGTTTATTTATCTCATAGCTTTGTAGAGGTTTCATCCCATAATCAGCTGGCTCCAAAGCAGGGTGGTATGGCACAGGGGCAACAATTTAAGGTGGAAGGTAACAAAAGCATCAAGAGCTAAAAAGGGGAGAAAGCAATTTTCTTTTCCTTCCTTATATTGTAAGTGGGCTACCCCCCACTCAGGGTGGGTATAGCACTCACACCATCTCCATGCCCTCCTCTTGTGAAGGATGAGGATATTTACAAAGTGAAGACCCTGGCCCCCTGCTAAGTTGCTTAATTAACTTCTAAATTTTTCAGGTTGACACAGTGTATCAATCATTACAGAGGAAATAATTTCACTATGGTATAATATTGGGTAGTCATTTGGTTGCATATTTTACTTGAAAGAAAAATTTTGCCAGATGTACAGCAATATAACAACTCATGAACCCTACTCAATGGTCTGCCTGGGTGATTAGGGACTTAGATATGATTTAAAAATTGTTTTACAGACACTTGGAAAGGATGTTTGCTCTACATATGAGCAAATAATGTTAAGATGTTTGTGTACATCAATGCTCACTAAAACAGACCACATCAGGTAAGGATTTTAATTATTAAATTGTTGGGTTGACTTCTTTTGTGGATAGGAATTGACCTGTTTTCTTATCCACCCCTGTCAATGTCAAATGAGCTCATGAGCATAGTGACCATAAGAGCTGGGATCTAGCTTATGCACTGACTCAACAACAAAGATTTCCACTCACTGAGGTTGAACCGGGTACAGCCATTGTAGAGTGCCCAATCTGCCAGCAGCATAGGCCAACAACAGCACCCTTATATTACTATATTCCTCAGGGAGATCAGCCTGCAACCAGGTGGTATATTCATCATATTCTAACACTTCTATCATTGAAGAGACAGCACTTTGTACTTATTATAATAGGCCCTTATTCTGAGCATAGATTGCCTTCCCTGCATGAAATACTTCTACCTGAACTACAATCTGTGAATTTACAGAATGCCTTATTCACCATAATGCTATTCTACACAGTATGATTTATTAACAAGGAGCATACTTCATGGTTCATGTGGCCATGCTAATGAAATTCACTATTCCTACCAGGTTTCCCACCATTTGGCATCAGTTGGTTGATGAAATGGTAGTGGAATCATCTTTTTTAAGAATGTCAGGTAAAGTAGGTGGTAATAACTGACACACCTCACCCATAAAAAAATAGATTGGAAGTGAAAAACAAAACTGAAGACAATACTTCATTCAAATGTAACGTTAAAGTAAGCAGGTGTTGCTCTACTATTTTTAATGTGGACTCAAAGCAAAAACTAATTAGAATTGACCAACAAAGTCATCACATACTAGTAAAGGGAACACTTCAACAAGAAGAGATCATGAACAAATATATGTGCAACAAATACCAGTGTCTCTATTGCTAAAAAGCAAATACAGCTGGAAATAAAAAGTGAGATAAACATCAATACAATCATAATGGGGGGAACTTCAATACCCCACTCTCACAAAAGTTGATGTAAAAAATAGCAGAGATGAGACACTCATTTGAACAAAAGAATTTCAAAGATATCTAGCTTTTTATCCAGCAACAGAATACAAAATTAATATAGAAACATAACATTTTCTCCAAAATAGAATATGTCATAGGGCATTAAACATATATAAATATAAATGAATTAAAATGATCTGATGCATACTGTGCATACTATCAGATCTTAGTGCACTGACACTAGGTATCAATGACAAAAGACACTATACAATCTACCCAAATTCTTTGAGATTAAATGATATTATTGAATACTCAGTTGGTCATAGGAAAATTAAAGAGATTTAAAATGCTCCTGAAAGCAAATGAGAATGGCAACACAATGTTGCAAACTTTAGACACAATGAAACCACCTGAAAATTTATGCTTGTGAACACCCACATTGAAAAATAAATGGAGTAGTTCCCTGTCTAATGAAGTACAACAGACAGACAAGCTTAGCTATAATGTGATTTCTCTCATATGAGAAACTCAACATATAAGTAAAGTGCAAAATAAATGACAAGCAATAGGAAAAAAGAGAAAGTTATTGTCATCAAGCATGGACAATGTATCTAAAAGTGTACAACAGACACACAAGCTTAGCTATAATGTGATTTCTCTCATATGAGAAACTCAACATATAAATAAAGTGCAAATAGTAGAATTGTCTTCTGAGTTTTGCATGTTTTTATCCTGTTAGTCTGGATGTTAACCTATATTTATAATAATGAATTTCATAAGGATACATAAAAAATAAATGAATCTGATGCTGGGAAAAGGGAAGGTGGAGGAAAGAATGAAAAATAATTGATATATATGATGTGTATGTACCAATTCCCCAAAATGATTGGAATGATTATGTAATGCAACTGTGTACTAAGAAAAACAAAATGTAAACAAAGAAAAATAGAGCAGTCACAAAAAATAACATGATGCAAGTTTCAGTCCTGCATAAACAAGTAAAATCATAATCCAAAACTTGTATATGGAAATTATAAATAGAGCAGAAATTAATGAAATTAATACTGAAAAGCAAAAAGGACCAATGAATTAAGGAATGGGTTATTTGAATGGATAAACAAAAATTATTCCTAGACAAATTTAGAAAAAGGAAGACCCATATCAACTCTATTAGAAATGAAAAAGATTAACTCAAAATGGACAGCATCGCGATCGAGAGGATTACAAAACCTGCTTGAAAACACCCATGCCAATAAACAGGAGAATCAAAAAGAAACAGATAATTTCAAGCCAGTTATGATTTGTCAAAATGGAAACAAGGTGGTATAAAAACAATGAAAGACCAATAACAGTTAATGAAATTGAATGAGTCAAACACAACCAAACCTTTTTCTTGAAGCTAGCTTTACTCTGTTAGCAAATTCAGAAAAGAACTTAACCAAGGAACACAGTCAGAGACAAATTTCTTTAATTAATCAGCACAATTCCTAGCAGAATTCAGAAAATTATTGAAAACTTTGCACATTATTATTGAGTTGATTTTGTCTCAGGGATATAAGTAAGGATCAACATATGCAAATCAATAAATGTAATACACCACATAAATAGGATGAAGGATAATAATCAGATGGTCACTTTCTGTAGGTTGGTGCCATGGACAGTGCCACAGAAGGACAACCAGACTCCAGCCCCTCCCTGTCAGTTGGTGCCATTTGCAGGCCACAGGGAGGAGAACAAGAAAGCAGGCACTTCCTGTGAGTTGGTGCTATGTGTGGGCCACAGGGAGGACAACCAGATGCCAGCTCCTCTGTGTGCATGGGATGAGAGATAAGAGCCAAGGTCCCCACCTCCCCTCCATGAGCAACTGACTGACCCAGAGAAATATAGGCTGAGGTGATAGCTATTGAAATAAAATATAACTTAATGCTTGTAGTGTTTAGTGTTTCATTGACTTCCCAGGCCTAAAGCCAGTAATCTGATCATCTATTTTGAGGATAACAATATGCAGTATAGCATCTATGGAGGATCTCCTTCTAAAGGTGATAGCCACTGATAATTCCCTGTTATCTTGTTTTAAGTCCTGTATTCTTTTCATTGTTTTGTTTGGTTTGATTTTATTCTGTTTTGTCTTGTTTGATTTTACTATATCTGATGGCATGGGCAACTATTTCAAAGACAACAAGCTATATTATTGTAACTGTCTTGGATTTACTATTGTCTTGTTTTGAAGTCCTTATTGGTTCTATTCTGTTCTGTTCTGTTTGATTTTCCTATGTCTGATGGTATGGGCAGCTATTTTGAAGACAAAAAGAGGCATTGTGGTAACCATTTTTGATTTCCTATTATCTAATTTTGAAACCCTGTATCACTTAAACTATTTTGTTTTGATTGGCTTTATTCTGTTTTATTTTGCTTGGTTTTATTCTCTTTAAAATAAAAACCTTTTTAAAAATCAGGTGGTCCTCTTACTAGACATACAAGAAACATTTGGCAAGATTTATTATTCATTCATGATAAAAAATATTGACAGAAGAAAAGCATGAAAAATCTGAAATCAGTGACAAAATACAGCCTATCCAGTGCCTGGAAAACAAGCAGAAAAAAATTGGTGAGCAGGAAAACAGGAAGCATATCTCCAGAAATTGTGAAGGATATAACACAAAAGTTTGAAAATACAGAGAAGTTTATGAAATAGAAAGCAATGCAGAAAAATAAAAACAAACCAAGAAATCTAGAAGCCAGCCTGGCAACTGTAGAGGGAAATCTGTCTCCACAAATACAAGAAAGCCAGAGTCAGGAGTTGCAAACAGAAATATTGAACTGGACCAGGAACAATAGCTCCAAGAAGAGCTAACAATGATTGTAAACTGCAAAAATGGCAATAGATTTGCTCTAAAATAGACTCCTTCTTCATGCAGAGTAGAGCTGGAAAAGAAACACAGGGCAGCAACATCATATTTCCACAGTGTTTATTTTTAATTTTATGAAATAATGTTTTTAAAGTTCATAACAAAATACTAAGAGAGAAATAATAGTCAATACATTGCTCATTGTTATCTTCAAAGTAGTTACTGATAGTACATAATATGGGCGTGTAGTAGATTGACAACTAGTGGTCAATTTAACACCCAGCTGAACTGAATCAGCTTAGTGATGGATGTGGATGACCCACCTGAGCATTGTTGCCAACATAAAAAGGAGAACTGCAGACAAAAAAGTAGTGTTGGTTCTCCGTGGTGTTACTGGTTCTCCTGATTTTTGTTGGTACTCCTGTTGCTATTGGTTTTCCTGGAGGATCTTGTTGAGCTTCTTTCTTGATATGAACTTGGCTGTTCTCATTAACAGAGGAGCTCAGGACCTTGTTGTCACTGAGAATGGGTACAGTTCACTTTGGGGGAGCTCTGGTCCTTGCTTTGAGCATTTCTTTCTGACTCCAGTGCAGAACCCTCAACCTACTGGCACAGATCCCTTCATCCAGCTGGCAAACTTTCTATTTTCCACCACTGACCTTTGGGTCTTGCCAGCACAGATCCGTGAAACAGACTTGCATGAGACATTGTCATGGGCTCTAGGCCTCCAGTTGCACTCACTGGGGGCATTGTCATGGGCTCTACTCATACAGAATGTTGAGGGATCGAATCCCTCAGCTGTATTCTTGGGGTCTTAATGTGTGGACATATATCCTGCACTTTTTCTTTTGTATTTGACTCTTTGGGTGACTATTATAAAGTAATACTATCAATTATTTGTCCTGTAATGTCTTGTTCTCCTTGAAAACCCTGAATAAAACAAGGCATAAACAACTCTCCAAAAATGTTAGCACAAATCTTTCTTTCCAATGAACTAGGAGAAACTAGTTGTGCAACTACCTAGCATTTTTCCTTCTCCCTTCCTTACTATCCAATCCCCCTACCCTACTGTCTTTTATCTTTTGAAAAATTTCTTCTATTTTGCAATATCTATTGTACATTTTGGTCCTTATTAACTCTTTCAGATTCTCACACTAGGGAAGCAAGATGATATTTACATATATGAGGCTGATTTACATCACTTATGAGTATGGTCTCAAGTTGCACCCGTTTACCTATAAATGTCTAAAGTTTATCCTTATTTATGACTGAGTAGTACTCCATTTTATAAAAAGTCCACATCTTTTATATTCTTTCCTGGGTTGATGGGCATTTGAATTGTTTCCAAATTCATCTATTACAATTTGTGCTGTAAAAAGTGTTGGTGCATGTTTATCACTGTGGTATGATATGATTAAATCTTTCAGGAAGATACCCAAAAGGGGAATAGATAGGTTGAATGAGACCTCTAATCCTAGTTGTATGAGGAATCTTCATACTGATTTCCACAGTGAGTACACCAGCCCACAATGCCACCAACAGTGGAGAAGGGTTCCATTTTCCTCACAGCCCCTCCAGCATTTAATATTGATTGGTTTCTTGATTATAATGATTCTTTCTGGTGTGAGATGGAATCTCAGGGTTGTTTTAATTTGCATCTCACCATTGACTGATGAAGGTGAAATTTTTTTCATGTATTTATTTGCTTGTCTTTATATCTCTTCATCTGAGAAATGCATATTCATCTCAGATGATTATTTTTGGATTGGGTCTTTGATTTTGGAATGTCTGATTATTTTCAGTCCTTTAGATGTTCTAGACATAAGTACTTTGTCTGAGGAAAAACTGGCTGCATTTTTTCCCATTATGTTGGTTGTCTTTTCACACTGTTGTGTAAAAGCTTTTTAATAAGATGATATCCCAGTTGTTGATTCTTTGTAGTATTTCCCAATGCCATCTGGGTTTTGTGCATGAAGTCCCTGCCTACACCTAGGTCTTCAAGTTTTCTACCTATTTTCTCCTCTGGTAAATTTAGTGGTTCTGTTTTAGTATTTAGATCTTTGAACAATTATGATTGTAGGTTAGTGCTTGGTGATATACATGGGTTGAATTTTAGTCTTCAGCACGTGGAAAGTCAGTTATTCCAACACGATTTATTATATTGAAGAGGCTATTTTTCTTCCATAGAACATGTTTAGACCCTTTGTCAAAGATATAGTGGCTAAGTCCATTTGGAGATGTGTCTGCATTCTAATAATCTGTTTCACTGATCCAAAAGTCAATTTTTGGCAGTATCATGCTGATTTTATCACAGTAGCATTGTAGTATAATTTCAAGCAAGTTATTTTTATGTCCCCTACCTTGCCTTTGTTGCCTAGAATTTTTTTGCTATTCTAGATTTCCTTTGGTTCCAAATGAATTTTAGGAAGGTTTTCTCTAGTTCTGTGAGGTACACTAATGAAATTTTGATTGAGACAGTATGAAATCTGTATAGCAATTTTGGGAGTAGGGCCATGTTTACTATGTTGGTTTTCTCATCCAGGAGCAAGTGATGTCTTTCCATCTTTTGATATCTTTTTTAAGCTCCTTTTTTCAGAGCACATAATTTTAGTTGTATAGCTTTTGCTTTCCTTGTTAGATTGATCTTAAGTATTTCAGTTTTTTAATGCTATTTTGAAGGGTATGGCTTCCCTAATGTCTCTGTCAGTGAGTTTGTGCTTGTGTACAAAAATGTCATTCATTTTTGAATATGGACATTGATCCAGCTAGACTACTTAATCTTGTTAATAAATGTACAAGTCTTTTGGTAGATTTGGGGGGTCTTTATGTAGGGTACCACGTCACTCACAAATATAATAATAATTTAAATTCTTTGTTTCCAATTTTTATCCATTTTATTTCTTTCTTTTGTCTATATACTCTGATCGATGTTTCCAGAACTGTATTATATAAGAATGATGATAGTGGTTATACTTGCCTTGTTCCTTATTTTAGAGTGAAAGTTTTCAATTTTTGACCATTTAGAATAATATTACCCATTGGTATGTCATAGATGAGGTTTTTTTCAGATAAATAACATGTATTCCAAATTTCTGTATGGTTTTTGTCATGAATTGGTGTTTGACTTTGTCAAATGCTTTCTCTGCTTGTATAGAGATTATAATGTGAATTTTGTCTTTGGCTCTGCTGATAGGGTGCATTACCTTTATTAATTTGCATATGTTGAACTATCTCTGCATTCTTGGGATGAAGGTTACCGGATCATGGTGTACAGTCTTCTTGATGAGTTGCTGTATTCTGACTGTCTGTATCTTGTTGAGGATTTTTGCATATGTTCATTAGGAAGATTGGTCTGCAATTTTCTTTTTCAGTTGGTCCTTCTCTGGTTTTGATACCAGGGTAATATTTGCTTTCAAGAATGATTTTGGAAGTGTTGCTTCCCTTGCGATTTCATTAGAGTTTCTTCACTAGTGGCTTTAGTTCTTGTCAAAATTTCTTCTAGAATTCAATGATGAGTCCATCAGAGACTGGGCTTTTATTTGTTGGTAAAATTTTAAATACATTTTTAATTTCATTGACTTATATCAAGCTATTTAGAATTTTTATATCTTCTTCATTCAGCTTTGCAGTACATATATGTCTAGGAATTGGTCCATTTCGTCTGTGCTTTCCATCTGATTAGATTACAGATACTCAAGCCAGGTATTGATGATCTGGGTTTCTGCAGGATCTGTTGTGATTTTGCTCTTCCATTTCAAATTGCTTGAATTTCAGTTTTCTTTCTTCTTGTTGATAAGGTTAGATAGGGGTTTATTAATTTTATTTAATCTTTTAAAGAACCAACTCTTCAATTCATTGATACTTTGTATCATTTTCTTAGTTTCAACTGCACTAATTTCTGTTCTTATCTTTATAATTTCCTCTCTCATATGAACTTTGGACTTGATTTGTTGCTTTTTTTATGAAAACTGAGGCTTGATATTAGGTTATTTATTTGTCCTTGTTGTGCTTTCCTGATGTGAAAATTCATCCCTATGCATTTCCTTCATAGATTGCTTTGTTGCACCCTTACGTTCCAATATGCTGCATTGGCATTGTCATTTAATTGTAGTTACTGTTTAATTTCTCCTTTAATTTCCTTTGTGACCCATTGATTGTTCAGGAGGGTGTTTTTTAATTTCCATGTGCTTGTGTAGCTTTTGTTGTTTCTTTTCCATTGATTTCCAGTTTCATTATACTATGATCAGATAATATGCATGCATGTCTTCAATTCCTCTGCATTTATTTAAATATGTGTAATGAGCTAATATATAGTCCATTTTGGAGAACATTCCATATGCAGCTAAGAGGAATGTGTATTCTGTTGTTGCAGAATTGAACACTCTGTAGACATTTAATAAATCAATTTTTTCACAGGTTTGGTTTAATTCTGATATTTCTTTTTGGTTTTGTGTTTAGTTGATCTCTCCTTTTGTGTCTGTGAAGTATTGTTTCCCCATTACAATTATGTTAGTGCTTATTTGGTTTTTTATGTCCATTAATATTTCTTTTAAATAGTTGGGTGACATAATTATATATAATTATTATATAACACAATTTGAATTCCTTTGTATTTACTTAAACATGTTCTATGGGCTAATATGTGGTCTCTTTTGGAGAATGTCCCATGTGTAGCTGAGAAGATTCTGTATTTTGATGCTCTGGATTGGACCACTCTGTAGACTTCTACTAAGTTCATTTTATCACAGATTTGTTTTATTGCTGTTATTTCTTTGATTTTGTCTAGTTGGTCTATTTAAATGTGAGACCGGGGAATCAGTGTCCCCTAGTACTATTGTGTTAGTGCATATTTGATATTTCATGTCTGTTCATAGTTGGCTTATGTATTTGGGTACACTGGTATTAGGTGCATATATATTTATGATTGTTATTTCTTCCTCTTGGATTTTCCCCTTAACAAGTATGTAGAGACCTTCTTTGTCTCTTTGAATCAGTCTTGGCTTGACATTCTCACTGTAGCAAATATAATAGCTACTCCTGATTATTTTCTGGGTTCCTATGGCATAGAGTAATGTATTCCATCCTTTGACTTTCAGTCTATGAATTTCTTTTTGAGTAAAATATGTTTCTTGCGTGTAGTTTTTCTTTGAATCTTGCTTCTTGATTCACTCAGTCTGTTTCTTTTGACTGGTGATTTGAAATGGTTTACATTGATAGTTATAACTGATATATGTTGGCTTATCCTTCTCATATTATTTTCCTGTTGTTGGTACCCTGTCTTTCCACTCTGCTTAATTCCTTGCCCTGCCCAGTAGTTTCTTTCTATTGGCTTTCTTGGAATTATGACCTTTCTTATTTTTTTCTTAAATATCCTTCAGCGCATTTTGGCGAACGTGTTTGGTGGTCATGAATCATTTCAGTTGTTCTTTGTTATGGAAGCATCCTTTTGATCCATTGATTTTGAAAGTTAGCTTTTCAATGTGCTTCAGTCTATGTTGTAGGTAGTGTTAGAGCTTGAAATACTTCGTTCTAAGCTGTCTGAATTGAGTGTCTGTGTTGAGATGTTTGCTATAGTTCTAAATGGTTTACTTTTATAGGTGATTTGTTACTTTTCTCTAACTGCTTTAATATTCTTTTCTTGTGCTGAATATCTCAAATCTTGGTTATTGCATGCCTTGGTGTAGGGTTATTTTGGTCATAGCTATGTACCATTATATATGCCTCACTTAGTTGTATGTCAAATTCTTGATCCATGTTTGGCAAGTCTTTTACCATTAATTCTGTGAAGAATTTTTTGAAAGGCATTTGTGTTATTTCTGGCTTTCTCATAGACTGTGATCAAACTTATGTTTTTCTTCTTTGCTTCATCTTGCAGCTGTTGGGTTGATTTTTTGTGGTCTTCTTTCCTATGTTGGGCATTCATGGATTTCTTTGTTTATCTAAATTTCTCTATTTTATTATGTCTCTACTTTAGATTTGTTGGGCATGTCTTTTATTTTAGTCATCATTTCTTTTTTTATCTGAGATTGTTTTTTGTATAGCCCCATCCATTTGTATTTTTTACTTCTGCTGATATCATTTCAGAAATTCCATTATATGGTTTCCAATTTCTTGTACTCTTCACTTGTCCTGGGATAAGCACCTAAGCAGAAGGGGAAAAAAAAAGAAATCAGAAACAAGAAAATAATGCAATGAAGTGAATAAATCAATACTTTTCA
The DNA here is from genome assembly GCA_004363535.1 of Dasyprocta punctata. Lineage (NCBI taxonomy): Eukaryota > Metazoa > Chordata > Mammalia > Rodentia > Dasyproctidae > Dasyprocta > Dasyprocta punctata. Next base: position 64,077 of record RJWM01009567.1, read on the forward strand.
GTTATAATTCTAAATGCAAAAGGTCTTGATTCCTCTATCAAATGACACAAATTGACAGAATGGACCAAGAAACAAAACCCTATAACATTCTTTTTACAATAAACATATTTAAACAAAAAATAAATTCATAATTAACATTAGAACATGTAAAATGATGTTCTGTCCATCAGGAATCTGTGAACAACCAGAAGTAGCCATTCTGCTTTCAGGCAAATTAGACTTCAAGGCAATATTGATCAGAAGTGTGAAAGAAAAATTTCCTTACATATTTAATAAGGGAATAATACAACAGGGGGGACAATAATTGTAAGTATATATGCAATGGGCAATATCACACACCACTTCATCAAACAAACATTACTGTTCAGAAAACTCAGATAAAACATCAATAAAATTAGTGCAGGAACTCAAAATTTCACATTCAAGGATAGAGGATTAATTATCAACAGAGAAATATCAGAACTGAATCAAACATTCAAATGACCTTAATACATATCTGTAGAGTGTTGCACCCAAAAACAAGGGAATACACATTCTTTTCAGTAACACATTGCATTTTCTCAAAAACCAGACCACACGCTAGCACATAAAGTATGAATAAATAAATGCAAAATAATCATAATTATCACATATATTATCAAATCATAGCTCAAGGAAACTATAAATCAATGCCAAAATAATCAACAGAAAATATTCAAAAACAGGCAATTAAACAATAAATACTTGAATAAGGAATGGGTCACACAATAAAACAAGAAAAAGGAGTTTCTAGAGCCATGTGACAGTGCCAGCACACCATATCAAAACTTATGGGATGCAATGAAAACAGTCTTGAGGGCTAAGTCTACATCTGGGAATAACCACATCAGAGAAAAACAGTGAGCTCAAATAAATAGCTTAATTACATAACACAAAATTCCAGGAGAAAAAAAAAATTCCAGGAGAACAGATTCACTGAAATCAAAACTAGTGTGAGACAGAAATTTATAAATATCAAAGAAGAATTTAATGAAACTGAGATTAAAAGTTACAATGAATCAAATAGATAGGTTTTTCAATGAATATGCAAATTAGAGAAATCTATAGACAATATTGCCAAAATAGAAAGATCTGACTTGATGAAATCAGTTGTGAAAAATGATGAGATCACAGGAGACCCTGCCAAAATCCATGATGGTATGAGAAAGTTCTGTGAAAACTTGTATACCAATAAACTGAAGAATTTAGAAAAATGGATGAATTATCCCCTCTGTAACATGCAAACTAAACAAGGAAGATACAAAAAATTAATAGAATTGAAACAGTAATAAGAATTCTACCAACAAAGACAAACCTAGGACCAAAATGATTCATGATTCAATTCTACAGTAACTTCAGAGTGACCTAATACTAATTGCCCACACAAAGTTTGATAAAATTAAAAATGGGCGGAAAGAGAAAAGGGAAGAGGAAAAGATATAAACCTGTATATATGTATATGTAAGATAACTAAAAAGAATACTGCTCAATATACTCGTTATTGAGAAGGAACAATTAATACTCATATGATTAAATCAATCTTGCATGTCTATATCATTATGTTTACAATTTCATTATCTGAAATTGGGTTATTTAAAGTTTTATATCTTCTTTTTTTTTAAATTTTATTTGAGCGAAGAAAAACAAAACAAACAAAAACTACAATAACAACAGGAATTAGACTCCTTCAGGTTTCATTAAGGTTTATGATATGTTTAAAATTATAGATAACAGTTTCCGTATCATTCATTCATGTCTATCAGAAAATATGCTGTGTCAATACTGTGTGTGTTTAAATGAAAATATTACTGTAAAAGACACACTGCAATTAATCCCTTTCAAAATACTCTCACTTACTTTGAACTCATTTATCCCAAAATCTCTCCACTTATTGAAGCAGTTCTAAAAGTTCCTTTAAAGAAGTCTTTAGTTGTGTTTTCATGGTTTTTTTTACTCTTTTGAATAAATTCAAAATATTCAAATTTCATACTCATTTTGACTCCATGGAAGAACCAGAAATCGCAAGATGCCAGACCTGGTGAAAATGGTGAATAAAAAAATATGCATTTTGAATGTATTTTTTTGTTGGTACATATTTGCAGTATATGCAGTTTACCATGAGCCTCCTTTCCATTGGCTGGTACTGCGTAGCAGCACTGACGTTAGTTTTTATCACGTCTTGTAAAACAATCACAAAAGAGAACTTTCAGAATTGCTTCAAAAATTGACAAGAATGGCAGAGTAAGTGTGTTTGAAGCATGGAAGAGTATTTTGAAGGGATTAATGGCAATGTGCCTTTACCTGTAAACATTTTAATTAAACTTTCCCTGTACTTTTAGATTGCCTTTTTATAGCATATATTTTTCTATATTACTATTAATATTATTATAATAATATACATCATGAGACATATAAGCATACATGTATTAAGTGCAATTTTAGAACTGTAAATTGAATCAGGACACTGCATATGCATATATAGATATTCATGTACACGAATACAGTGCATTACATATTCTATTTATTATTTCCATATTTTCTCTTGGTTAGCTATTATCTATATTCTGTCACTTAAACTTCATTATATACTCTGATTTCTCTTCAGATCGAATAAATCTTTTGACTTTTTATTAAACTTTATTATAAATTTCTTATATTTTGTAAAATTACCTAAATAATCTCTTTGGAATTTTTGTTGTAAATAAATATTTACGCATTAATTTGAGGAAGATGTGGATGTTGAAATTTGAGATGGTTTCACTTGAAAACATGACCATACTTTTATTTTCTAACCTCTTTAGTGGTTGGTGTTTTTGGCATAGACTGTTAAAATTTAAAATATTTTTACATTGTATGTGTTTATATATAGTTTAAATATGTGCTTACAATCATCTTTATATTGAGTTTGTTTTAATAATAATTATTCATTAATTTATTTTAAAGATTTTTCTAAAAGACAATATGTAGTAGACTAATGGAGTTTTTCTCATCCTATTTAATATTTACGTATAATTTTTATGGTGTTGTTTTTATTTTTATTTTTTATTTATTTTTTTATTTTTTATTTTTAATTTTATTTGAGCGAAGAAAAACAAAACAAACAAAAACTACAACAACAACAAAAAAACGACATATATAGTAAAAACAACAAGCAAAAGAGACAAGCAAACAACTAGAGTAAATACACAATATTGCAGGTTTACAAAACCGGAAGATAGAAGCTTGACAATGGTTGCAATTTGCGCATCGTTATCTTTAAAATG
>RJWM01009568.1:0-50855 GCA_004363535.1 Dasyprocta punctata
AAAACTCATTTTGTCAAGTCTTGAAACAATATAGATTCTACTCAGTTTTACGGTACCATATAAAACATATAAAAACTGAAAAGTAAAAATGCTCCTTGTAAAGAAACCTTTTATACTGCAGTTCTTCTCAGGGGGTTACTGGGAAAATAGCTAGTGCTGAATGTGAGTTGAGAAATAAATCAACTGGGGATATTTATACAGTACCTACTTTCCCTCCCAAAGGATTAGGAATGGATCTTAATAAAGGGGACTCTAGTGCTTAGATTTAAAAAAAGATCTAATTAGGAACTTCTCATTTATATTCTACCTTATGCTCTTCTGTTAGGATCATTTTTATTTTGATTCGTTTTGAAAAGTAGTTTACCTGTATGTGTTTCTTAATAGTGATATCAGACTCTTAACCAATATTGCAATGCAATATCTATCTGTGGTCAGATGCAGAATTTAGACAAGAAACTAAGGAATTTTAACTTCAATACTATATATCCACGATGTTGATTGGCCTCTCCCCTATACACTTGGCAATACTTCCATGATGAACGTGTTTACCTATCTCTCTTTATGTGAGAACCTTTTACCTTAAAATAAAGTCTATCACCATGAAGCATTATGGAAATATATGTTTGATGACATTGACTAAATGATGATAAGAGCAAATAATTTTTCTTACTTGAGTGTGGTTTGTGGCTTCAATCCTAGCAGCTAAATGAAATATGTGCATATTTACGCAGTGTGGAGCATCAGTGAGATATAGGCCTGTGTGACAACATAGTCTCTCTTGAAAGTATGTGTTGCTTCATTCTATCTTATTTTTGTGTTTCATTCTCTCAGTAATTCAACAGAATGAGTTTTTCTTCAATGTCTCATTAATTTAAATTCCCTTCACTTTTTAAAAGTAAAACTTATTGCATTACATATTTATTGGTATTACTATTATTTCACTCAGTGCTCAGATCTCATAGTTCCACAAATTTTCAGTTCATAAGTCCATCTTTCCCAAATGCCTTTATATTTTAGTGCACAACGTTACTTAATGCAAAATGTAATATATTGATAACAGAAATGGCTGCGTGTAAACTCTAAAGTTATACAACTGTGTATAACTTTATTTTATTAAGTAGATATAATGTATTAACAACTGTAGAAGCATAAGGAAATAAATTTTAAAAAATGAACAAGTTCAAAAAATTAAGAAAAGACATGGTATTTTCTAGGAAAAGAAATAATTACTGCAATAAACATGAGTATTTACTTCTAAAAAAATAACACACAATACATGTATTGGACTAATGTTAAAAATCATAGAAAATAATCTGAAAAAATATGATGAAAGGACATAGTTATCTAAAAATTCGAAAGATTTAGTTCAAAACATTAAAAATAATGAATGTAAAATATTTAACTTTATTTTGAATGGAGGAATTATTTATCTCATCTATTCAATCTTGTTTTTCAAAACATTGAGCACGTGCCAGGAACCATACTAATAGATTGAGACTTAAAGATCAAAGAGAATTATGACTTCAATGAATCCTGTGCTCTATTATCTATTACTTAAGATAAAAGTTAATATTTTCAGTGGTGAGAATAGCTTCAGAGCTGTAAAAACAACACAGATTATTTGTGAAACTTAAGACTTATTTGGTGGTAGGGCAACACTTAAGGAATTACATAGAAAATGGTTTCTTTAATAATTTAAGCACAGTCTTCAATAATATTAATAGTTGAAGCCATTGGAACTGGAAATTTAACACACACGCAAGGCTCCTGCATGGCTGGGGCAAGATGCGATCACAACTGAGGATACCTGGCTCCAACTCCAATTAACTAAATAAAGACTGTAGCTGTAGACATTTTACTCCTGTAGTGAAATGCAACATGGAGACCATCTCATAAGATAATTCTCCTAAATTCACATAATTTGTTACTTAGAGAAGTCCTTGAAGCACTCCTAAGTTCTGTTCAGTTTCCTGTATTTTCCACTGTAACGCGCTCCTTGTATGAAAACTAAATAAATACAGGCTGCCCAGAGACAACTTCTGTCTTAACCACCAGGGTCCCTGAACTCTTCAGAGGGTTTTGGTCCTGCTGGAGCCCTAAAATCATACCACTCATCTCATTTATTTAAGCCTTCGCCATACACTCATTTGGGAGACTGGGGATCTAGGCCAGGTCCCCAATAATTAATTTCTTTTCAGCTTGTTATTTGTTTATATCACTAACAGTAAGCAATCTTTTTCTTTATTCTGTTTAGATTTATGGTTGCCCTCATTTGCAGGGATATAGAAGTACAGAATATTGTGCCTGGAATCATTTTAACCTTCCTCTGTTAAATGTAGTAATTTATTTTTACTATTTTGTGTTCACATTGTACTTTTGATTTATTGAACATTATATATTTCTGAAAGCTCCTTAAAATATATTAAATATTTTCAAACAAAACATATAGAAAGTTTCAAAAGTAAACAAGAGCATCCAAAAATAGGATGAATGATTAATATCAATCTTGTATGATTCTACATCAATTTCCCTGAACATTTCTACATGATTTTGTAGTACAGCCAGTAAATTAGTAAATAATGTAACAGCCAGGAAAACTGCTTCTGAAACAGTTTTTTGTAGAAATATCTTAGATTCTTTGAAATCTCTAAAGCCAAATTGCTGTGTGATAAAAATGATTACCATTCATTTCCAGACGGTATTCCAAGTTACCAATAGTAAATATATTATGTTCCTAATTATTTTAATTGCTTATATATGTAGTAGTACTGTTGGAACTTCTCAAGATACCAGATATGCCATCTGTATGATTTCAGGTTCTGAGCATCTATTTATTTAATGTTTGGCATGATCACTGGTTTGGAGAAATTCTGCGTTAATTTTACCTAATGATGGTTTGGCCAGAACAAAATTGGTAGCCTTTCTGTGTTCATAAAAAATATTTAAAGTTTTAATAGAGTCATATTTAGAAACATGGAAATTTTTGGCTTTTAGTGGACCTTTTCATCTATGAGCTAATTCTAAAAACCCTAAACTTTTAGTATTTGACCAAAATGATTCATGTTCAATTTTTAAAGCATATACTCCAACATTTCAGTAATAATTAATTAAAAATTCGCAGGTGAAACACTTCTCCCATGTAGCAGTTCCTTACTACTTAGGAAAGTATCCAGAGGGGAGAGAAGCCACAGTATTTCTAGCTTTGTCTATGTCTCTCTCTTTCTCTGCTCGTCAAAACAGAAGTTATTCTCTTAGAATTAGACATAGAGAAAATCAGTGACATGTATCAAAATTCTTCTTGCTGTGAATACGGAACAAAAGAAGAACAAAAGTATTTCTACCGCATTTGCTTTCTAGAAGTCACACATGAAAGAACATGGAAACATTTTTAACCAATCAAATCACAGGCTACAATGATCCTTTAAAAATATGGGGGTCAAGGGGATTATCTCATTGGAGTGACTACAGAGAAGAGATTATTGAAAGAGATATAAGGTTTTATACATGATTGAAGTTTCCTGTAATCCCGGTTAACTTCTTTGGCTAGTCATCAAAAATCCAATAAATCCTACACCTGAAATGGTTCCTATTTAAAATATGAGTAATCACAAAAAGGACCAAAAGGAACTCTTATGGCTGTGTGATGTTATACAAATGTACATCCACTCTCCTGATTAAAACAATTTATGAGTAACTAGATAAAAATTGCTAAAATATGTTAGATGCATCACAATCTTAGAAAAATTATTAACTACAGGGCAGAGATATGGCTCAGTGGCACAGCATCTGCCTGGCAAGTGTGAGGTCATGAATTTGATTCCTGGTAAAAAAGAATAAAATTAGTTATAGAGTATAAACAAATATTTGTCAATAGTTATATTAAATCTAAACAGAAAAATGAGTCCAAAGGATAAAAATTGTCATTTCAAAGTCAAATCATTTTGATGGACTGTGTTTAATCTGTAAAACAGTTTTGTGAGCATGGCCATTTTGACAATATTGGTCCTGCTGAACCAGGAACAGAGTACATCTTTCCATTTTCTGAACTACTCTAATTTTTCTTTTCTGAGTATTGTAAATTTCTTCGTAAAGATCATTCAATTAGATTAATTCTGAGATATTTATTTTTTCTTGATGCTACTGTGAATGGTATTGTTTTCATAATTTCTTTCTTGTTAAATTCGTTATGGGTGTGTACAAACGCTACTGATTTTTGTGTGTTGAATTTTTAGCATACTACACTGTTGAAGTTGGTTATTAATTCTAAGAGGTTTTGGTGAAATTCTTTGAGTCTTCTGTGGAATATCATGTCATTTGCAAATAATGATAATTTAAATTTATCTTTCCCTGTAAGTTATCCCTTTTTGTTTTTCTCTTTCCTGATCACTCTGACTAATGCTTCAAGTACTGTGTTGAATAGAAGTGGTGATAGTGGACATCTGTGGTGGGTTAACTAATGGTCAATTTGTAACACCTTGCTGAGCTGGATCAGTGTTGTTCTGGGGCTGGAAGTCCCAATTAATTTGCCAACAGCATAAAAGCAGAACTGGTGGGGAAGATGGTGTGCTGATGATCCTTCTGAAGAAGCTTTTTGAACTGGTTTTCCTTGTATCAGTTCAGCTGCTCTTATCATCAAAGGAGCATGGGTCCTCACTAACACTGAGGATGGCTGCAGTTCACTTTGGAGGAGCTCTGGTCCCTAGCTTGAGCATTTGCTTCCCAACTTCAGTGAAGACCCCTCAGTCTGAGGACACAGATCCTTCATCATGTTGGTGCAGACTTTCTATCTTCCACCACTGACCTTTAGGCCTTCTCAGTGCAGATCCTTGACACAGACTTACCTGAGACATTGTCATGGACTCTTGGCCTCCAGTTGGACTCCTGGAGGACATTATCATGGAATCCAGGACCTCAGCTGGGTTCTCTGAGTCTTCAGCATGTGGACAGATCTCCCTCTCTTCTGCATTTGACTCTTTGGGTGAATATTATAAAATAATCCTATAAAGTTTGTGTCCTGTATTAAATCTTTTCCCTTGTAAACCCTGACTACAACAGCATCCTTGTGTTGTTCTTGATTTTAGAGGGTATGTTTTCAGTTTTTCCACATTTAATATGATATTAGTCATTGATTTGCCTTAATAGTTTTTATTAAATTTAGATATATGTTCCATACCAATTTTCTATAACTATTTTAACTTCAATTTCTTGCTGGTTCTGATCACGAAGGGTGTGGTATTTTGTCAAAAGCCTTTCTGCATCTACTGATAAGATCATGTAGCTTTTTTCCAACTGCTTCTGTTTATGTGGTGTATAACATTTACTACTTTGTATATGTTGAACCATCCTTGCAACTACTTAGTCATGGAACCTACTTGGTCAAGGTGTATGTTTTGATGATTTTTTGCATTTTTTTCAGTAATACCTTGTTGTAATATTTTACATCTATGTTCTTTAAGGAGCTTAGTCTGTGGTTTTCTTTTTTCGATTGAGTCTTTGTCTGGTTTGGGAATCAGAGTGTTGCTGCTCTTCTATAAATGGGTTTGGCAGCATTCCTTCCCTCTCAGTTCAGTTAAAGAGTTTAGAGAGCATTGCAGATAAAATATCCTTAAGGTTTTGTTGAATTCAGTAGTAAATCTGCCAGGTCCTGGACTTCTTTTATTACCAACTCAATTTTATTGCTTGTTATTAGACTGTTCAGCATTGTTGTGTCTTCTTGGGTTAGCTTTGATAACCCTCTTCCAGGTAACATCCCACTGAGCTAAGACACCATATTACAGCAATACTTGCAAAATGCAATGGAGGAGAAACATGGTTATTCAGTTTAAATAACTATTTACTTTAAAATGTGTAATAATTTCGACTTTAGGATAATCTAAACCTAGGAAATAGTGTGATGGAGAAAATTTTTTTTAATATTTTAAATCAAATAATAATGAAAGTAAGATGTCAAAATTTTGAGATATGAAGCTAAACTTAGGAATCTGTAGAGTTAGTCATGGAGAACCAAGGATAAAAAGAACAAATATAAAATGTTATAGGAAAAATAAGTCTATCAAAACTTTGACAATGAAAATGAACAAAGAAAATAAGCTAAATCAAAAGTCGATTCTTTATAAAGACAAAATCTATAGACATATAGCAAGACCGATTGACAAAGAGAGAAAAGCAGTACTACATATGCTGTAATACTGCAAATCCCTAAAAAGAGATTCTGATGAACATGAACAGTACCAAATCAGGAACTATCAAAGCTTAGATTACAATGAAAAATTTTACTAAATTCATATGTGAAAAAACAAAAAAGGAATACAAATTCTAATATTGCTATAATTTATTTGAAAATTGAAATAGAGGGCCTGTGAGTTCTTTGGGAAGTGTATGCTAAAGTACAGTTTGGGATAAAAAGAGTTACTGATGAATAAAGAATGGAAAAGATACAAGCTTACAACTTTTTTTTTGGGAGGGGGCGCTCCAGGGATTAAACTCACAACCTCGCACCTGCCAGAGCAGGCGCTTAAGCCATTGAGCCAAACTTCCAGCCCTGGCTTTTTTGAGGCAGGGTCGCATTATGTAGCTCAGGTCAGACTTGCGCTCACGTTGTAGTCCAAGGTGGCCTTGAACTCAACAACACTGCTCCTACCTCAGCCTCCCGAGTGCTGGGATTAAAGGCCTGCGCCACCATGCCCGGCTGAAGCTTACAACTTTTAACCACAGACTTCTTTCAAATATTCAAGGAAGAAAAGACAAAAATTTCATAAAAATACTTTGATAAAATAGAAAAGCCAAGAGTAATTCTCAACTCATTTTTTGGGACAAGAAAACATGACGTCAAAACCTGATCAAAGTGTTACGCAAAATTACAAAACAATATTCCTCATAAATATGCGCATAAAATTTCTCAAAAACTACTAATAGAATTATTAACAGAATAATAACAAATCATGTAGAAATGTTTTATATAAGAAATTTTATTTTAGTTTGCTGAATAGTGACTAAAAATCTATGTAATTTTTCATATTAGTCAATTACAGGAAACAAGTGATATATTTATTTACAAAAAGAACTTTTTAAAATTCAACACACACTTAGCTCAAAATTTTTCCCCAAACTAGTAATAAAATAAAAATTTTGCAATAGTGTGAAGTATGTTTACAAAATGTGTTGAATATTCTGTGAAAACAACAAATTATCCTTATTCTGATTTCACACCATACTGAAAAAATATTTTTTATTTTTCATAGACTCAGAAGTATATATAGATGTATATATATATATGCTATCATGTTTAGGACCATATTCATATAGTATATACTTAATATTTAAATATTATGATTCATTATAAAGAATTAACTAACAGAATTATTGAAACTGAGAAATCCCATGACATTTTTTCTGCAAGCAGTAGATTCAGGAATGCCAGTGACATAAATTCCAATCCAACTGCAAAGGCCTAACAACCAGAAACAGAGTTGATAAAAGTTTCAGTCTGTGGTCAAAAAAGGACTTGATACCTCAATCAATCAGAGGAAGAAAATTCATTCTTTTAAATTACATTTGTATTCTAGCATTTATTGGGCTAGAAGATGCCCACCTAGGTTAAAAAGGGCAATATGGCATATTTGGCCCATCAGCTCCAATGATAATCAGTTTTACAATACCATCACAAACATAAGAAGCAATAATGTTTAAGCAAATAGTTATACATCCTGTAGCTCAGTCAAACTGTTATATTAAATTAACTATTTCATGTGGGGGCTGGGAGTTTGGCTTAGTGGCTTAAGCGCCTGTCTGTTAGGTGTGAGGTTGTGAGTTCCCCGGTGCCACACACACACACACAAAAAAAGCTATTTCATGTGGTAGTAGAGAAAATTCGTAAGATAAGATACATTAAGCAATTTACATAAGAAATAAAAAAGAGCTCCCAAAACAAAACAAGCAAAATCATCCTCAAAAATAGAACTATAAATAAAGCAGTAAGACAGTAAAGAAATATTCGCAAAATGTATATCTGAAGAGGACCACTAGCTACAATGTAAAAAGAACTCTGTTAATTTAACAACAAAAACACAACTCCCCAATTGATAACATGAACAATAATTTAGATAGACACTTTACACATAGTGTTATTTTACAGAGGACACCGAGTGAATGGAAATGAGTTTAGTTCCATTAGACACCAGACAATGTAACTAAAAATTATAATGGAATGCCACTACATATTCCTTCCTAGGAATGGGTATAATTCAAAGACTGAAAATGTCATATTTTGTCAATGTTGGAACAATTGAAGCACACGTATTTTGAGGGAATGTAAAATCATTCACTTATTTTAGAACATGTTGCACTAACATTTTTAAACAATAACATAGTAAATCCAACTCCTCCTTATTTACCAAAAGAAATCAAGTTTATGTTTGGAAAATGACATGTACAAGTTTGTTCAAAAATTCCTTTCTCATAGTAACTGTAGAACCAGATCCTGTGCCCACTAACAGCAAAATGAATAAATTTTGATAGATTCATTCAGTGGGATAGTCTCCAATCAATAAAAACATGCCACATCCTAATCCCACATCGTATGGGTAGGGAAGGAAGCACATGACCTTATACATTGTTGATTATATTTATATGTGTTTGTCAGGAAGAACTAATTTATGGGGAGGAGAACGACAGGAATGGCCTCTGCTGGGGTTAAGGTGAGGGTATTAGATGAGTGGGATACTGCATGAAGAAATTTCTAGACGGTTGGGATTGATTTATATCTTGAGAGTAAACTGTGTTTCACAGGTGCATGCACTTATCAAAATGTATTTTATGGTTAAAAAATTTACTGTAAAACAATGTTAAGCATTTAACTATATTTTAATGATATGTATGACATGTGAAATTTACTGCTTTTACAATGGACTTAAAATATAAAAGGATTCAGAACTGAATAAATTGCTTACAAGAAAATGTACTAAAGTATTGATAATTTTGGAGGTCAAATACATGATATTAAGAGCAATTTTAAAAATTAATTCTATGTTTGAAATTTTTCATGATAGAATATTTTTAAAATTTGAGAAAGGAGTAAATAAGAATGTATAGCATGATTAATTTTATTAATTGTGTCCTGCAGATCCAGTATGGTGGATGTTACTGAAATAAACTAATATAACTTGTGTTTTCCATAGACAACATGATTGCATTCTTGGAACAATCTAACAGGTTGTCCAGACAAAATATGAGAATTGATAAGTGAATTTAATAAAATTGTTGTAAACAATAAAATTATAAAATTCAAATACAGTTTGTAAAATGTTACATAAAATGCAAAAGAATAAGTTTGATACAATGATGCAATATTCCTTAAAACCTTAGTCTTAGAAATTACTTAAGTAAAATTAGAACAAGTTATCTGAAAATAGAACACAAGTATATTGATCTGTCCAAGGTCAATCTATAGATTCAAGTAAATCTCAATCAGTGTTACAGGATGTTTACTGTGAAAGGTGACAATCAGACTCTAAAATTAATAAAGAAATGTGAAAGAATATAATTTTCTAGATAATAGCAAAAGGAAAATATAAAGATTAAAATTCTTAGATATGCATATCTTAAAATTATTAGATATCATGGTTTAAATTTGTTAAATTATGTTTAAGAAAACTTTGATAAATTGATCCATGATCACGGAATGAATGTAACTTTGAAAAGTGGTCCTATAGTGAAGTAATTTACCAGTATGATAGATTTGATATTATAATAAAGTGGATAAAATAAGACCTCTTCATATTTTCTCTTTATATGAGGAAAAAATAAATCTTGAAGGCTACACTCCAATGTACTTAAAAAATTCAAAGTCAGATGAATTTTAACTAAGTAAAATGATAAAACAATATCTGTAGCATAAAACAAAATGTTTTTTATGACTTTGAGAATTACAAAGAGTTATTAAACAGGGTGAAACCATTATTAGCAATTGAAAACAATAAAAATATACTGAAAATACTTATAATACTACAAACTGTTTCTCAAAAGAGACTTAAAAAAATCAAGATACAGAGTCATGGATATAATTGGCAATATAAGCAATTAGCAAAATCTTCTCAAACGAAAATATGTAATTAATTCCTACAATGGAAGAGAAAAAGAGAGAAAGAGTGTGCAAAAGAGAGGGGGTAGAGAAAGATTCATAACCCTAAAAATAAAGAACACTAAATAAATATCCATCTCTCAATATTTGAATATTTGGAAGAAATGAGTCATTGCCTCAAAAACAGAAGAAACTATGATACATTAATAAGATTAAAGTTTAGAGATTTATTGCAGAAAACTATAGAAATTATCATTTTATACATAGATCAAGAAAACTGAGGGCAGGAACCATTGGTTGAGTTTACACTTTCTTGAGCATTTAGCCAAGTGCTTCATACATTATTTTATTCAGTAGCATTTCTTCAACACTTATTATAAAGAAAACACTCTCTAAAAGCAGGAATGAAGTGCACACATTTTATATGATCCTTCCTTTTGTAAAGCTTGTAGTGCATATATTGAAAGGGAAACATATAAGTGCACTCTGATTTTAGCGTGATAAAATAAGAAAGAACCTTTATTGACCTGTTGTATATAAGTTTCTTAAGAATGGACAAGTAAGAAGGGAGGGAATAGATTTTTAGGAAGATAAAATAATATACACAATTTCCTTAAAGTTACAGAAAAGGTGGGCTAGTGAAAGAATGAATGACACTGGTGGCTCCAAGACAGAGTGGGACCATAAACAAGAATTACAAGAGATGAGGTAGATCAGCGAGTCAGAAGAAAATGTTTTCAGAGCCATGAAAATGGGGACTGCCTTTAGAGTAGGAGCTTTGGTAAGGAAAAATTTGATGCAATTATGCAGAGAAGACATGAGAAAGCTCTTTTAAATTCTGAAAAGAGGACTTTCCCAGCTGCAATGGAAATATAATAAGAGAAAAGAGGAAAAGATACTAGTAAACAACTAGGCAGCCACTGAAGTAGTCTCTGTGAGAAATGAGGATGGCTTAATTTGTTAAAAGGAACCTTCCTTGTTATCTTTCTGAATGTTTCCAGTCTCTTTCCAGATGAATGAAAAAGACCACATAATCTCCCTTCGCGGATGACTCCTTTTAGGGCCTCCCCCCACATTGTGTGCTTAATTTTTATGTCTATCATTTTTATTATTTCTACTATTTTATTTGAATTTTATGAAATAAAATATGTGTGACATTTGGATTCAGATTCATTTATACTTTACAAAGTTATTGACTTAAGTAATTTTTGATTTTGCATAATTTAACAATGAGTGAATTATCATCAGGAAATGAAATTGTAACTATTGCATGCATATTTTCTTAAAACATATAATGAAAGGTAGCCTATGCAATGTGATCAATGATATCTAGTAGATGTGATCCTAATGTCATGTATCAATACAATCTCAATTCTTGATCCTTTGTCTAGAAGACAGTAGGCATTCAATAGATGTGAACTGAATAAATGAAAATACACAGGAATATAATTTTGAAGATTTTAAAATTAGCTCTCTTTAACTCTCATATAGTTTGAGTAAGTCTGGAGCTCTTTCACTAAATGTAATTCCAGTAATGTACATAAATATCATGCAAAAGTTAAGGTCAAAACATACATTTCATTTATTTTTTAATTCTTCAATCAGTTCTAAACACAGAGAAACTCACATAACAAGGTTTTACAAAAGATATTTCTAATGAAGAAAATCTGTGGGATTATGCAAATGAGATTTTCCACTAAATGAAATCAAGAGAAGCTTAAAATTAAACTATCCAACTCTCAAGAGCAATGTAACTGAAGACTAGGTTTAAAAAATCCATTAAGTCAACCTGGAAAAGGCAATAAACACAGCTTCTTGTGACTAGAGAACTCCATTTGGCAATCTATACCGTTAATGATAATCTTTCCATTTAGTTACATGCCTTAAATCCTTTTCTATATCCTTCCTTATGAAACACATTTTCAACAAAGTTGCTTTGCTTCTTTTGAATTTTTTGAAAGGTTTTTTTTATACAAATAACACATACAACATTTTTCATGGGAAAGTAAACATTTATATCAGCATCAATTAAAATGCATTTTGTTCTTCCGTTCCTTTATTGAGGATTGAAGTGAGATTTATTGCAATGTTTTTTTAAAACACTTAACATCTTCAAAAAATTAGAAACACAACAGGGAGATTTCTTAGCAAGCATTATAGTATCTTTAACTGTAAAAATGACGAGATGTGTCATTGTTGTATTCTTATTTCGTTTTATTACGCAAAGATTATGGTTCATGTGTTACTAGAGGACAGCTTGCTTACATGATATTTTAAATCAGGTCATCTGGATAGTGGGCATTCTTTTCCATAAAATGAAATTGGCTGTTCTAGTAAATTTTGTTTTCTCCAGAGATTCCATGCAAATGATTTGTCAACATATGGGAAGATGTTTCAATAATAGTGCTAAAGACTCTGTAAGACCCTGTAAATTGTCTTTTTTATTATAAAACATTGTAAATTAGTTTACAATTCTTAGAACAGTATTCACCTGTGGCCTAGGTGAAAATTTTCATATATATATATATAGATAGATAGATAGATTGATAGATATAGATATATATATCTTACCTTCAGGTGGTAAAAGTATTAAAGCTTAAAGCATTTGAAAATAGCCACAACTGGTAAGTGACTGTTTCACAGTCACTGGTAAGTTATTTGTAAAATAGTTGTGTTTTGTAAGTGACTGTTCCACATTTCTTTTCTGGCTCTCAGATGTCATTTTTGTGTGGCTTAAAAAAAATAGGCCACTAAGTTGACTTGGCGAAGGATTCTAAGTTCTTTGTTGTTGTTGTCATTTGTTTGTTTGTTTGTTTTTCTGGAATTGGGTATCGAACTCAGGACCTCACACTTGCTAGGCAGGCACTGTACAACTGAGATATATCCCAGGTCCTTGGCAAAGGATTAACATGGTACTAGTTGCTACTTTGTAACAGAACTCTACAGTTTTGTTAAATTCAACTATGAAATATTTTAATCCTGACTTTGGCATTATACAGATATCTACTGTAAGGAGAATGATTTCATTTACATTCTCGTCAGCCTTCCTCACTGCGGTAAGACCAGTGGCAAGGAGAATTTACCATAAATGGTAAACTTAAATCTTGCATACAAATACGAACTCAATACAACATAAAACTATGATTGTGGTTAAAGATACACGAGTTTAAAAAAATACTGCTTGGAAATGAGGCAATTTAGCAGTTTCAAGAATACCTCTGAGCTGCAGTAAAGTGCACTTGCATTCTAGAGAATTACTAAATGATGTTAGTAATTTTTTCATTGTAAATTTAGTATCATCGAATTTTGGTTATTTATTTTTTTCTAAGTAAAACAATTAACTGTCAAAATCTGTTGCATACTGAGCCAAAGATAAAAATCACATTTATATGATAAGCATACCCAGTTTTAAATATTATTAGGTCTCTGCCTACATTACTAATGTTAATATCAATCATATAGAAAGTTGAGCAAAATAATAGGCACTGGGTCTCTAAAAAATACACATTGTTACCAAAAAAATAAAAAGTGATGTGACTGACGTAACGAAGAACTATTAGTTATAAATACAAATATCTCACTAACCCTTTAAAATGACTGCATAAATTGACACTATTGTTATACCTGTTGTAAAGATAGGAATAATGAAGCAAAGAGATTAAGTAAACTTTTTAGGATCACACAGCTAGTAAGTACTGGGTCTGACATAAATACAGGTGTTATAGTTCTAATTCATAATATCTCTCAAGTTGGTGAGACTTCAGTAAAACAACACGTAGCTTCCTAGTATCGCAATTCTGCATTTTTACTGCAGGGGTAAGGGAGACATTCATAGTCCTTATCAAAATCATTTTTCCCATGAATGCTTGGGTCATTTTGTGTGTCGGTAGGTAAATTTGTGTATGTGCACATGCACACACAGATGTGCTTTCCTAGCAATTATTCTCAAGACTTCTGGGTTAGAATGTCCTTTTAAATGAACTTCAATAAAATATATTTTGAATTTTGCATTACTTGATATGAAAGGGTAACTGAGAACTACTCTTGTTATAGAAATAAATTATAGTTTTATAATGAACTGTGGTTTCATTTATCAGCTGTAAAATTATTACTTATATTTCATTCACACTGAATGAAACTTTTTTATATTTCACTTTTGTACTGTATAGGAGACTAACCAAAGAGTCATTGTAAGTTAATTGGGAAATCATCTAGTGAATAAAAAGAGCTAAAATTATTTAAAATTAATTCCTTCATAATTCAAAATTCTGTTTACAAGTGAGGAGTTCAGATGCAATCTAATGTTCTAATCATGCCATTCACTTCAAAATTAAGAAAAACACAGTAATAGAAAGCAGAGAAACTGCTCTGCTAGTAAGGAAGCTTTCGTTACTTACACATGCGCATCAACTAGTCTTCATTCCAAAAATCAGAATTTGTTATTCTTGCTCTCATTATTATTAAAATGTGGTTTTAGGAAACTGTCTTTTGTCCATTATCTAAAAACAGACAATAAGACAGAAGTCTAAGTTATATTTTGTATTTTGGTTCATACTCAGTTTCGAAAAGTAGTTGATATAGTGTATCATGAATTTGTATGCCAATGTAAATTGCTCTTAACATCACATAGCAACTTTAATTCTTTTTCTTAACAAAGAGCCTTCTACAAAATGGTATTACAACAGAATATGTTTTTACATTGCTCAGACCTGCTAAACTATTGATAAAAATAAAGTCTAAATTTAAATTTAGCTTTGGATGTGAAGTAAAACATGCTTTCATGATCTGCAAAGTGATTTTTACAAACAATGCTTTCCATTTTCAGTGTAAACAAAGATTTTATCATTTCCCTATATTTACCTTTCTCACTGTATGGAATGTGGACGAGGAAGTCAGCAATCTTGGGTCACTTGGTAAGGGCAATCACCTAGGGATGATGATTTATAAGAACCTCTGGCCCATGATAACTTTACAAGCAAAGTCCTCATCCCACCTGAACTTTTACGCTGAAGAAAAATGAATTTTCATCTCACTTTGGCCGCCATTTATTTTGAGCCTCTGGCCTACACATCTGAACTTACAGTCTAAGTAATGCAAAAATTGCTCTACCATTAGTCAACTTTTATTGTTTCCTTGGACATCTCAGTCACATTTTATTGAAGGCAATACCAGAATAGAAATAGGAATTCAGGTGAATTTCTGAGGTCATATTCCAACAATATTATATATTCTTAAGCTTGGTCAAATTAACATTTCAAATACATTTAAATAGTTTTCTTTAACAAAAAAGATGATAATGCAGCAACATGTTTCTTTTCTAGATAAATAGGAAAGTTAATCAGGCAATCATATTGTTTTCATATAAAGCTTTACACATCCTGTTTAAAATTTTATACTATGTGTCTCAGATTTAGCTTTCTTTTTAAAAGCATTTTAGCATACACTATGAAAATACTGTATGATTATCAAACATGGAATGTATGCTTAGTTCAGAATGGACCACTGCTACATGGAATAGAGTAGCTCAGAATGCGTAGTTCAGAATGAATTGATTTTTCAGCTATTTGTGATTGCCAAAAAGGATCTTATGATTTGTTTTTGCTTTGCAGAATAGACTTTTTATTTTTATTATTTATAATTTGTGATATAGATGCTTTGATATAGTATTAGATGCTATTAAGTTTACCGTCAATAACACAATGAAAAATCTTTAATCTAAGATAAATATGCCTTAGTCAAGATTTTGTAAAGTTTACCAAACTGTAAAGTTAGACTTCAAATATTTTGCCTGAATTTCATTTCCACTAGACCCTTCCCTCTGCTATCTCTAAGATGATTGTCTAAAGGAGTCCGAGTTATGAACCACCCTCACCCTGAAATTACCCTACAATATGCACAGAAAATCTGAGAGGAAGTTAGACCCACAGACTCCAACTCCCCGGGGTTCCAGTGCACCAGTTTATTTCTCACACTTGTGGAGGTTTTGTCTGTGACAAAACTCTTCTTGAATATCCAGAACCTGTCATTGAGATTTTTCTCCAGACAAAGTAAAGTATAATGTGCAACATGGCACAGTGTATCATGGGCGTTATTGAGATCAACTACCATTCTGAGTATCTGCTGGTTGCTGCAAATTGCATGTTGTAGTGGCTAAAACATAATAACAGCTTGTTAATTTCTTCCTTTATTATTTATAAACACCCTGGAAACACCTTGATTTAGACCCTTTTATCCCATCTTTTTACCTGTCCTTATGGAGTTTTATGTAACATTCTTTACGCTATTAATTCTGGCCCAGTCATTACATATTTAACCATACTTTTTAACCTATCTTCCCACTTACTTGGCAGGATATTTGAAATTAACCTCCAAATACTTATTTCTGTCCTCATACTACAACCTTTAATTATATATTCAAACAAATACTTCGGTATTCTCATATGAATGTGGTGGACCATGGAAATTCTTGATCCCTGATCCTGTAAGCAATATAATAAATCCCTTTGCAAATTATACATATATTTTCTATTGATTCTGTTCCTCTAGAGAACTCTAATACAATGATCATAGAAGGAAACAACTTTTATGTGACACATAACTACTTCAAATGAATTTTAATTAGAATTTTAATTAGAAAGAAGGTTTACATTTTAATATTCATCAAAAAATTCTCATACATGTTGTTAAGTGAAAACTTAGAACTACACAGACAATGGGGAAGGTCCTCCTTTCAAGATGCAAGATCTACAAAATTGATTTAACTATGAACGAATAACAGGGACATTTCAAGAAGATGGCTGAGGCAAGAAAGTATACCAAAGAAACGTAGCTGCTTTACCAGTGTTTATAGAGAATAACAATAAGGACTGCCTATTATTATGATAATCAAAGTAGAAAAATCATCAATTTACAGGTGGTTAGTTGTAAGTGGGTTATAAAGGGTAGTTTGGGGATTATTTCAATAAAATTACATTATGATCGAAGACAACATCCTCAAAACCAAGAAGTAAAAATGAGGTTAATGTGCTTATTTCAGATGTTAATACAGATTATGCCCTTTCTTCAATCAAAAAGTTGAACCTTAACTCCATAGTGTCTCTGACCCTCACCTTGGACTATGAAATATTCAACACTGGTTCACATAAACAGAAAAAATACTTTACTAAGGATAGCTCACAAAGTTACATTCTTCCAGAAGTCACTAAAAGTCACTTAAAAAGCTATTCTAAATTTCAGACAATGTCTCATTTTCTTTTGGTGCTACAATTTTTTTTTCAGTGAAAGCAAGCTAAATTACTATATGACATGATTTCTAATAACAGTATCAAGGAAAAATACATGATAAATTCAACACAGCAGTTTTTAACCAGAGAATTTCCTAGAGAACAAATACAAAGGACACCATCTTTTAATGAAAGTAAAATTTTACCACTAACAGTGCATCTGCATGATGAAATATCTGATGGAATATCGTCCTGTGTAAAGTTTGCAGCCAGGAGAGACTAGAAACTAACATAAATCAGTTAGGTGGACAGTAGCTCTAAGATTATACCTAGTTTTCTCTGTTTTAGCTCAACAGTAGGAAAATTCAGGATGATAGATTTTGAAGTAGAACTGAACCAGGGGTCAGTCATGAAGAAATGCTGGGTGATTTGTCAGGACCAAGACAGCAAAGAAGACTGAAGACCTAAATTTGAAGGGAGGGGAATGCTTTGCATAAAACATGTCATGATGTCCGGAGGATAAAATACTAGAGAAAGAGAGCAAAGTTTAGTCAACAGAGAAGCACACAATGAAGAATACAATTTCATTTGTTTGAAAAAAGAAATAGCAACCCCCAAAAAGGAGTAAATTCTGGGAAGAAAGAGATAAGTATGAAGCACACAAACTTAGAGAAATTTTTGCATTATGGTGATAAAAGAGGTTAGATTATGAGAAATTATACAGCAGAAGGGGATGAAAAATAGAGATATATCAGAAATGTTGCAAGTAAAATGAAGAAATGAGAGTTAAACACTAAGTTTTCTAAATTTTTATTATGGTCTCCAAGACTTCAAAATACACTTCACTTTACTATTGCAATTTATTTTCATGATCATACCCTAAACTCAGTACTAACCCTTGTCCTTCACAAAACAAAACCTCATCAGTATACTTATTTTGTTCGTGCTACTCTTTGATAACCTTTTCTTTTCTTTCTATGTCACTCTGCCAATTTCTTTCTACCTCACTCTCTAATAATTCATATTAGGCACCTCTGGTTCTTGAAAACTCCACAACCTGTTAAACCAATATTAATTTGGAAAGAACACTGAATAAAATTTGAAAACCAATTCCAA
The DNA here is from genome assembly GCA_004363535.1 of Dasyprocta punctata. Lineage (NCBI taxonomy): Eukaryota > Metazoa > Chordata > Mammalia > Rodentia > Dasyproctidae > Dasyprocta > Dasyprocta punctata. Next base: position 18,418 of record RJWM01009568.1, read on the forward strand.
GTTTATTGTACATTTACATGTAAAAGAAACAGTACAAGATCTCTAAATATTAACATAATAGAATACATTTATTACCTTCAGTCTAGAAAGACTTCTTAAAGAGAATTTAGAAACAACTAAGTTAAAAAAAAGACGATATTTGCTACATTGAAAAACTTTATGTTCTCTTAATGCAAAAGAAGATAGTTGAAGAACTTGTATAATATTTCACCAAAAGCATACCCAATTGAACACTGGCCTGCAAAGTTGCTCAGTAATACTAGTATCAGGAAAAGGTTTATTGAAACACAGTAAGTCAAACATCCTCGAAGAAATAAAAAGTATAATGATTAACTCTGCCAGTGGTATATGAATATGGAGCAACAGGCGTTTTCACATTGTTTGTGGGAAACTAAACTGGTAAATAAAACAAGAAATGCATACATATAGGAAAGAAAAATGTACAGAAATATATTTCTAGTCATATTTATTTAATAGATGAAAATAGGTTTGTCAACAGAAATGCATACACTTAGAAAAGCGAAACATGCAGAAGCATATTCCTAGTCATATTTACTTAATAGATGAAATTAGCAACTTCCCAAATAGTCAGATTAGCATAATGGACAATTAACAAGAGGAGCATTCAAAAAATTTTCATACTATTCAGTGATGAGGATGAATAGATTACAACTAAATTAACAGTTTAAGTGACTATCATAATGTTACAGGAAAAGTGAGTTAGACAAAAATATTATAGGCAGTCAGACAGGGCTAGGTCCTCAAAGGAACCAGTGCAGCAGTTCAGATACCTTATAACCTCTGAGGAGACAGACACCTCCTGCTGTGGGCCAGATATCAAGACAAAAGACAGAACAAGTGCACCCATATCCTAAGGATTGATATTCTAAATAGTTCTCTATCACCCTAAGGAAGTTAGGAGTCAGCATTCCAACCCCCTACAGGAAGGGTCACTAGTTAAGCATCCCCGCTTACTACGTGACTCCTTTCCTCATTTGTCCTTGATTTAATCAATTTTACCTGAGCAATTAATCTTATTGGTTAACTGTAGTTATGTCCCACCTTATGCCCACCTTGCAGGTTCCCATTTTCCCCGCCTTGGACCCATCTAACCTCATGGTTTTACTGTATAAAAGTCCCTAAAAATGACAGAGTCCCTGGCAACCTGCTAGGGCCCCCTTCTGTCCCTCAGACAGAAGCTTTCTTTCCCTCAATAAATATATCCTGCTCTTACCTTCTGTTGTTCCTAAAATTCATTCTTCGATTTTTAAAGAACACGAACTCTCGTCGGATGTATAGTAGGTTGAGAGTTTCATTCCCCCATATCATTTGGAGGTCTGGGATCATTTTTCCTATATCAATAATATTGAGAGAAAGAAAACAACCACCAAAGAATACATAGGAGTTATTTCAAGTATATTACTTCCAAAAGCAAGTAAGTTATATTAGAAGTCAGTATACTAAATAACTTTGGGGAATAATGAGGATATTGACTGAGACAGGAATAAAATTTGGGAATATACCATCTCTAAATAAAAGTTGTAGAATTCTGAAAATAGTGCTTTGAAGTTGACTTCATTTGCAAAAGTGTTTTCTTTGTAGTAAGTTATTGAACTATGCATTAAACATATATTTATAATTTACTGACTGGTACATTATTTGCCTATATATTTATTGATCTATGCATTTATGATAAATGTGATTAAAACTACACCAAGAGCGCTATAAAAATGTAAACATAGACATGTTGACTAATTCCACTCTAAAATCCTGACACTGAAATGTAACTAGGTCATTAATTCTATCAGGAATGAATATTTTGCTTTTCTTTTGAGGAGGGCACAAATCTGTCTATATTTTTAAAAGCTATAAATAAGAGTATTCATAAATAATGTTAAATTTAGTAAAAGATTGGGAGAAAGATAGCTAAACTCAAGATAGGGTAATGCACTGGACCCTGGAACAGAAAGCATTATTGGTGGGAAAGCATATTGAATTACAAGCAAAAATGTATACTTCAGTTGATAGTCCCGCACAATCATTAATCCATTTTTGACAAAATTACCGCAGTTAGGTGTGATGCCAACATTAGAAGAAGCTCGGTGAAGCATGCATGGGATAAATAGTTTATTAATATCTTTGGAACTACTATGCAACCATAAATCAATTCCAAAATAGACATTTAAAAACATTGGAAATAAAATTTCCTGTCCTTTGAAAGATAATATTTAAGAATAATTTTAGAAGAAGACAAACCATGCCTCCCTGTGAGCCAATCCGTGAGCAGGCTGGGAAACCAGAAGAGCATTCCCCCTACCCCCATCTCCAGTAAGCAACTGACTGATTCAGTAGACTCAGGGTGAGATGATACCAATAGCTTGATGCTTGTGTTGTTTGACTGACTTTGCAGGCCTGGAGCTGGTGGTCTAGGCATCTATTTGGAGGATGGCAGTGTGCATTGTGGCAACTGTGGGGGATTTCCTTCTGTCTTGCTTTTGAAATCCAAAATTTTGTTGTTTTACTGTTTTGTTTTCTTCCTGTATCTGGTAACCTAAGCAAATATTTTGGAGATAACAATATGCAGTATAACAGCCATTGCTGAATTCCTATCATCTTGTTTTGAAAAGTTATATAGCTATTGTTATATTGTTGTTGTTGTTGTGGTGGTGGTGGTGGTGGTTTTGCTTTTGTTGTTGCTTTTTAGGTTTGTTTCTTGGTTTTTCTCTTTTTCCTTTTTTTCTCTTTAAAATAAACTAAAAAAGAGAATGATTTTAACAAATGCATAGAGATAAATTTGAAAAAGTATACACATTATTAGATGTAGTATATTTTTTTGTTTTTTGTTACTGGGAATCAAATTCATGACCTTGCATTTGTCAGGAAGGCACTGTGCTACTGAGCTATAGCCCCAGCCCAAGATGTAGTATAATTTTTGAACATTTACTGCTTTCTATATTTTCATGTTCCACAGTAAGCATGTGACAGTTATTAAATATAAATAAAAGCATTAACATATGCAAATCTAGAAATAAATACGTATCTAAACAAACTCAGCTTATTAGATTCTCCTCTCAATTAATATTTCTGTGCCAAGGGGATCTTTTGAAGGCAAAAATAATTGGCACAATGTTCTTCAGCTTTTCTTACACATACCATGATCTCAGTTTAAATTCTGGGGACTTACTGAATCTTTCTCAAGCAAATGTTTCTATTTGTGCTAAACATTCAGTTTTTAAAATTCATAAATACCTAAAATTTTAATAATCATGGTCCATAACAAAAGTGTAAGTTTTTTTTAATCAGAGTCAACTCTCGTATGCCAATAAAAACCTATTTACTTAACGTTGCAAATAGAATACCAATTTATTGACACAAGCCTTTCTCTAAAAAATATTCTTTCTCCAAATTACAATATCTAGTAATCTGTTTATTTAACAAGGAATATAAGTGCAGCAAATGACTTAGAGCTCCAGAAGTAAGAATTTTATCCTTTGCATCAGTCTAAGTAAGGATGAACCAAGTGATTATTTAAATTCGTATCATTAAATAATTTGTTGTTGAGGATGATGACTGATTATGATAAGGCTATAGAAATATACACAGCTCTTGAGATTAGTTACTATCAAGAGCATGGAAATATGTATCCAGAGATAGAAGAATTTATATCTGGACTTTGATTAATAGATTATTTAAAGTAATTTTCCAAAGTCAAGTCAGAAATTCTGCTAAGGAAAATAGGAATTCATCCTTTTATTTCAGAAAAAATTACTGAAAAGAGTTAAGTAAATAATGTTTTCAAGTCTCTGATTCTAGAGTCTCATAAAAACTATGGTAAACTTTAAAAAAAACTTGTTGAGGTTTTAACAAGTAGTAACCCAAAGAAATGAAAATATTTTCTATGTTATGAGAAAGCATTTCTTCTTGAAGAAAATGTTCTCTGGCTCAGTCCACTTACTTGGGCAAAGTATCTTGGTGTTACTTCACTTTCTATTTTCTAAGTAATTTGATTTTCTTTGTAAAGATTAACATTAAATATTCAGTTGTATTTACTTATTATTTCTAGACACATGTGAAATATTTTCATCACTTAAAGATAAAAAAAATCAGTACAGTGCATTACGTTCATTTTCTTTCTTTTTTTTTTCCGTATGTTGTTTCAGGTTCACACAAATCTTCGGCTCTTGTTTCAGGCACTTCTGGTTATTGCTCTTTAAAGATATGTTCTTTTTAAACCATGGAAATGAAGAAATTCAAACTGTGTTTTGGAAATTACACAATGGAAGAAGAAAGAACTAGAACCTAATTTATTATTTGTTTTAATAGCTAGCATAAAACATGAATATATGTTCCTTTGAAGTAGATCTTGTAGAGCGACATTAAATATTTTATCATGAAGCTAATGTAACCACATATTGACCTCATTGTTTGGCTTTATCATAGCTATGTCTACATATCTCCGACACACTTTGTCTGATTTGCTTCTCTGACTTTTGGTCTTAAACAGCTCCATTGTTTCAGAGTAGCACCCAGAACCTATGTCACAGTTAACTGTAAACATCCTCTTGGCAAAAGCTAAAGTGTTGCATATGGTTGTAGGTGGTAACGCCTGATAAAAGAATTTATCTTTCTACCAGAAACTTTTGATCAAATCTTTTGCTTGTAATGATTTATTGCAGTTTACCAAAGGAAACTTTTTGTGCAAGTATCTTTTTCTCCAATTGCTAAAGCTAAAAAAACCAGTTTAGTACTTGGCATTTTATCAACAGTTTTCTCTACAGAGTTCTCCAAATTCTCCACACTACTGCGTGAACGTCCCAAATTGTAAGACAAAAGTTAGTCATTGACTAAATTTAAAAAGACAGGTAGGAAGCCATTGTTAGCAGAAAACTGACTTTTACAGTAATTCTCCATTATTTTATTATTTATTTATTTATTCATTTATTTATTTAGGTTTTTTGAGATGGGGTCTTGCTATGTAGCTTGGGCTATACTAGAACTATGTAGCCCAGGCTGACTACCAACTCACAACAATCCTCCTGCCTCAGCCTCTTGAGTGCCAAGATTACAGGCATGTGCCATCATGCCTGGCTCTCTTATAAAATACACTTTATTAAGTTAAATTTTAAAAAGTATATGAGAAAACAGCAAGTGTGATCAAACTGATCTCCGAGAAGATTCATGTAAATCTCATAGAGTACGTGGTTTCAATTATGACAAAATATTCATACAAGTGATGAGGATAGATTTTATGCGATGTTGTGAAAGATAAACAATATCAGTCAGGCATGGTGGTGCACGCCTTTAATCCCAGCAATCGGGAGGCTGAGGTAGGAGGAGTGTTATGAGTGCGAGGCCAGCTTGAGCCACAACGTGAGCGCAAGGCCGGCCTGAGCTACATAGTGTGACCCTGCCTCAAAAAACTAGGGTTGGGAGTTTGGCTCAGCGTCTTAAATGCCTGTCTAGAAGGTGCGAGGTTGTGAGTTTGATCCCCAGTGCTACAATAAAAAAAAAAAAGAAAGATAAATAATATTTTCAAAGTTATTCTCAGATTGGTGGCATAGTATATCTTCCATATTCATTAAATGAAAGGTATCTTTCACTGTATATATAATCAAATATTACATGAATCATGATTTAGATATGAAATATATGTTTGATCAATGCATGACTTTGGCTGTGAGACTTTGCATGTTGTACAAGGGAACTTCCACATGTAATTTCAAATATTTTGAGCTCTCTCATCCCAACATTCTTCTTTTTTTCCATTATTTTTTCTTTCTCTTAATGTAAATAAAGTCTAATGACTTATGTTCCAATTTATTATCTCTAGTTTACTATTCTATTTATTCTTTGAGCTAATGATTTTAAATCTTGAGTTATTTCACTTTTAGATGCCCCCATTGTTTTTATAGTTCTTATCCCTGATGGAAGACTTCACTGCCATTCTCATCTTTTGTCCGCGTCTTCTATTTCTTTAACTTACTGTTCATAATATATTTTAACATTTACTGTCCACGTCTTGTTGTATTTTCTTAAACCTACTAGTCTCATTAAATTTTACGCTCTTATATTTGTATAAATTGTGGATCCAATGTTCAAGAAGGTTAGAATGCTACCATTTATAATGGTTAATAAATTGAATCTACCTGAAAAGTTTAGAAGTTTAACTAAGAGACTCAGCAGGGTGCCAGGGTTCTTACTTTGTAGCTATTCCTATCCTGTGCAAGAGGAGGGCAAAGAGATTTTGTGAGTACTACACCTGACCTGGAGGGGGGCGTGGCCTGTGTACAATATCAAGGAAGAAAGGAGGCTTGTTCTTTGCTCCCCTTTTGTTCAGGCTGCTTTTGCTGGCTGCTGCCTTGAAGTGTTGACCCTGTGCCATGGCACACCCCTGCCTTGGAGACAACCAATTATGGACTGAAACTTCCACAAAAAGTGAGCTAAATAAACCTTTCCTTCCTTCATTTTGGGTGTTGGGGATTTTGTCCCAGCAATGAGAGAAAAGTAACCAAGACACCAGTTTTTGTGTGAGAAAAAAACAATTAAATATTGTATTGGTCATATTCCCACCCCTGAGACATAATACCTAACCCCTACAGTTTAAAGAAGGAACGTTTAATCTAGTTCATGCCTTTATGAAACTCCATGTGTTATGGTTTGTATACAGATGACTCCCCCCCAGGCCTCATGAACTCATAAGTGGGGCTGTGGGGAGTGACTGGATCATAGACATGTGATACCGGATGAATCCACTGATAGGTTTAGCATAGTTCTGGATGCAAGTGATGTATTTACAGAAGAGGAAACACTAACCCTCAGTGTGGGTGACACCAATCAATAGGTTTGTAACCCAGGTAGAACAAAAGGAAGCAGAAAGAAGGTTGTTGCCACCTGGCTGCCAGGACATGAACTACTTCACGGCCATGTCCTTCTGCCATGCTGCTCTTACTCAGAACCAATCAGCTATGGACTGAAACAAGCTGTGAGTTCCTTTCGCACCAAAATTGAAATGTTCATTTTTTCTCTGTCTTTTGTCCTTGATTCATACTATTAATCTGACTAATGGCAGCAAGCATTACAAATGCCATAGCCTGAATGTCAGATGGCATTGAAATTTCCTCTGTCACATGAATCAGTACACAACCTTTAATTTTATTTTTCCCACAATGTTTAGGGAATGGGCAAAATATAGACACATTTCTTTTCTGTAGTGTAACACACATGGCTTCTTGTCCAACTGACAACTATTTCCTGTTCCCAACTGAAACCTCTTGAACTCAGCTTTTACTGTCCACATTCTAATCTTCTGAGTTCCTTCCAGGATCACCCATCAGTCTTTCTTACAGCACTTATCCAACCCTTTTCTAATTCCTTTCAAAAAAACATTTCCAAACGCTTCTAAATCATGTGTCAGGTTATGGTCACAGCAATGACCCCATTTCTATGCTATCAATACCCTGTGTAAATTAGCTTTTCATTGCTAAGACACAATACTGAACATCCATAACATGGAGGAAAAGTTTAAGTTAGCTCACGCATACAGGAAATTCCATCCATGGTCAGCTGGCTCCAGGGCAGAAACACATGGTGGAAGGGGCACGGAGAAGCAAAGCTCTTTATTTTGTGGCAGGTAGGAAGCACAGCAAGAGATGAAGTGTCAGCGGGGAATGGGTGAGGGACCACAAGTAGTACCCAAGTCCATGACTCCATGACCCGCCCAAGCACCAGGGGTAAGTTTTGCTAACAGCTAGATGTTTCATAACCCAGTGAAAGTGATGTATCAGTTAGGGTTTGCAAAAGGATTAGATTGAATATAAAATGTGTATATAATTATACAAAGGTTTTACTAGGCAGGCTTACAATGGCCACCTATAGGATCAGGGGTGTGAGAATGTAAAATGGCCATGGTTGCATTGGAAAGATGGAAAATTAAGCCAAATGTCAAAAGTCTGGTGCTGCCTGTGGCATCCTGTGTGGGCCTGAGTCAGCCACAGAAGTCTAACATCCAAAGGCTATAGTGAAGAATGGAGTGCTGAAGAACAAGAAGAAGAAGGAGGAGGAGGAGGAGAAGAGGAGGAGGAAGAAAAGAAGGAGAAGGAGGAGAAGGAGAAGAAGAAGAAGAGGAGGAGGAGGAGGAGGAGGAAGAAGAAGAGGAGGAAGGGGAAGAAGAAGAAAGGTAGTCTTCATTCATATTTCCCTTTTCATTCTATCCAGGCTACCAGCCTAATGATTGATGTCACCCAGTCAGGTGGATATTCTCTTCTCAATTGGCAGCCTGCATGTCAACCATCCACAGACACACTCTGACCTTCACTAATCCACTAGGTGATGTTCAGTCAAGTTGACATGTCACAATTAATGATCAACATCAACATATCTGGATTAACAGTCATGCAGATTTTTAAAATGTGTTCAGAGAATTCTTAATGTGTATCCTCTTCCCCAAATAGTCATTGAAAGAGGAGTTGTCTTTCTAAGAAAAAAATTTTGACACTTGTATGTGGAATTTTTAGCCCTCATAAATGTCTTTATATTTATAAGGGAAATCTCAAAGGTTAACACTTAACACTAAGGCAGAACTCGTTTTTAATATCTGAAACCTGTATTTCAAATTTCCAATGTCCATGGTCTTATATACATGCCAATGAAACATTTTTATTTAAAAATGTATCCTCTACCATAAATATAAGTGTTTTACATGATTGTTTTCTTATTACTACAAACTATTATGTTAAGGGATACTGACATAATAATGAAGTCATTTTTAGATTATTAGTATATATGTGTAGTACATAATGTTTAATGTTTACATTCCTTGTGGGAGGTTGGTGCATGTATCTAACATTAATAATTTTATTATTAATTTTTGGTACCTTTTTTCAATCCCTTTTACTTCTCTCCCTCCTCTCTCTAGTCATCTCTTGACCTCTTCTATTGATTTTTGCTACATGTTTAGAGTACAGAATGTTTCTATCCCTTGTGTGGAGTTGGTACATCTATGCAACATATCCAATCTCTTTTTTAATCACTTATTCCATTCCTTTCTCTCTTTCCATCTCTTGATCCTCTTTTTCTTTGAGAAAGATCTATCTCCCTACATCCTATTATCCATCTTTTACTTTGCTGATCATTTATATTCTGTATTTCTCATGGAAGGGAAACAAGGTGATATTAAAACTTGTGTGTCTTATTTATTTCACTTAACAGTATGGTCTCAAGGTACATCTATTTTCCTACAGATGACTCCAATTTAACTGTCATCATGGCAGAGCAGAATTCCATGGTGCTTAAATACCACATTTTCTTTGTGTTTTCATCTCTTGATAAGCACATGGATGCACCACTTCCAAGATTCAGCTATTATGAAGTCTTATAACTTTTTTAAGTCTGATTCTCTTACTGATGTTCTTATTTAATCAATGATTATAGCTTTTCTTAAAATCTCATGTGCAAAATTTTTGAATGAGTTCAAAACCTGCTGCAGAAAAAAATCTACAACCATTAAATCATAATATTTTCATTATATTAATGTCTAGATCTCCATGCTGTAATTACCCACAATCACATTTAAAGTTAGACAATTGGCGTAGTAACTTTACTCTTCATTTTACATATGGTATTACATTGTTTAATTGCTACCTATACATTTTTGGCAAATTAATCTTCCTAATGTATAGCTCTGATCATGTTATGTAATAATTCAAAAATACCCCATTTTCTCATCTCCTATGAAATCCATATTCTTAAAACATATATGATGGATGGAGTATTTACTTGACTCCTGATTAAATTACATGCTCCTAAAACTACTAATGAAACATAGTTATTTATCATTTATTGAAAAGTAAATTGAAGCTGGGTTACTAATTCTTTTTTCCAAGATTATAGTTTATATTTTCAGAAACTCTAATACGTAACCTGGTCTCTCTGACTGCCAACATTTTCTTTTTTCATTTTCCCTTGTACTCTCATACTTTGACACATTCTTTTAATTTACCCACACAAAAAGTATAGTGCACTAGATATTATTTTTTACTTACTATACATAAGACACAGGGCTCAAAATTTACCAGTTACAGTATCATGCAAAAACCCTGGCCCTTTCCTGTACACTATGCAACCTCATATCTATTTGGATGATAACTAGCAAAATTTATGGCTAGGGATATATTCTCTCCTTAATGCCGTAAGGACTGCTACTAAATCACATGTTTTGCTTATATCTACAAATACTTCAGGTTTTTCTCCATTTTGAATGGATTCTGTCACCATGTGCCCTATGACCAAATTCTATTTTTTAAGATATATATCCATATCATAATTTCTGTAAAGTCCTTATTCTCAGATTAGGGAAGAATCACCTTTTTTTCTCTTTCATTGAATTACTGACTCTTGTAGTGTAGTTGAACCTCACTTTTTCCAGATTCTCTATTTCTTGTATAGAATTATAAATTCTTTGAAGTTATGTCTACCTTCATGTATATCCATATTTTTCCCAGTATAAGGTTGTTGTCTAATAAAACATTGATAAATGAAGCATCAGTTTTCAAAATTATCTGACAGAGTGATACAAAGGCAAACTAATGAGAAATACTGTATATGAATCATTTTTAGAATTAATTATAATATATCCCTAAATTTTGTTAACATATGAATGAGATTTTGAGCTGATGATTTATGCTTTCAGGAGTCAATATGAAGGTGTATTTAGAGCATGAAAATCTTTGTACATGTAGGTTATAGTCTTACTTTTCTCATTGCTGAGACAAAATACTCATAGTTTGGACAGGTTTCAGTCTATAGAAGGCAAGGCAGGTTGGCATGGCAGAGGAAAAAAGTGCATGGCAAGACAGGCAGAAGGCAGAAGAAGCAAAAGCAGCAGCAATAGCAGCAGCAGCAACAACTCTCTTCCTTTGTATTTCAGTCAGACTAAGCCTATTGATTTGTGCCACCCACAAGCAAGATGTGGCTTCAACTACCCACACCCGGAACTATGCTAATTCTAATCAGTGGACTAATTTAGTTCCACACACCGTTAATCCCACTGTCACACCAACCAGCAGTGTAAAGCCCCACCTATGAGTGTATGAGACTTTGAGAGGACATCTCGATATAAGCCATAACAGAGAAGTTATCTAAGCATCTCATGTCCATTCTGCTATATAGAGGCACACCATCCTCAAGTGTATGCTCCTGCCACAAAGTCCCACTTTAACTCACCACAGGTGCAAAAGTAACAGGCTGACTGGGCAGGGACTGAAACCCATGAAACTCCAAGCCCAGATGAACTTTTTCTCACTCTATTTTTTTTTTATCTCAGATATTTTTTTCACAGTAATGGAAAGGTGATGCAAAGCAAGGTGAAATTTATCCCACGCAAAGTATGCAATGTTATTTAAATACTTGAAAATAAATCATTGTAATGCAGCGCTGGGGCTTCAACTCACAACATCACGCCTGCCCGGCAGGCACTTAAGCCACTGAGCCAAACTCCTGGCCCTATTCTTTTCATGGCACGGTCGCACTATGTAGCTCAGGCCGGCCTTGTGCTCATGTTGTAGCCCAGCTGGCCTCAAACTCACAATGCTCCTCCTAACTCAGCCTCCCAAGTGCTGGGATTAAAGGCTTGCACCACCACGCCTGGCTGTAATTCATTACTTCTATAGCAGAAGTCAGATGATCATATAAGTGATCAAGTACAAAAGATGAGATGAAATGCTACACTGTTTTCTAATGACATTTCTAAGAAAACCATGAATAAATGACAATTTTCTTGGTTTGATAAAGAACAGTAGGTTTGGACTTTATTGCTATGGTATGACCAAATACCCAATGGTATATTTATTTAAACCTTTTAAAGGTAAATCAAATGTTGGCATTTATTCCTGCAATTAAGAAATCACCAAATTACATCAAAAAACAAATAAAATGGTAGAACTATATGAGAAATTTTATCTTTTCAAGTATCATTCTTGGTTTAACATCAATCACATAAAGTGTATATATATATATATATATATGAAATAAATATATGAAATATATGAAATAAAATAATGGTTTTATAAAGAAACTAACAGTGGATTTTGGGGAATGCAAAAATAAGGCAGGGGTCATGGAAGAGAGAAATTAGAGATTGTAATGTAGTACAGTTTCTTCTTTGCATTCCAGCTTCTGTTCCTCTAATTGCAGACCTGCTTTTTCTAGAAGACAGGAATCAAGATGATCAGCAGGGTCCAGCCTGATGTCTCCCCAGCTTACCCAGGAGTGAAGAACCCAGTGAAGCCACAGAGCTCAAAAGAAAGAATATGACCAGGTTCTATGACCGTCCTCTAGGATACAGTACTCCCTGCGGTTGTTGAGAATTTTACATTGGGTCAATTTTTCATTCCTCATCTGACAACTGCAAGCAGAAGAGGCTATAACAGAAGATGACTAATTGAACCTCAAAGTATGAAGATTAGAGGAGAAAAGGGGAGCACATCTCCCAAAGAAATGAGCGGTTGCCATATTCATAATATGTAGTGGTACTAGATCAGATAGCAATGACAGCAAAGTAACATGACCTCAAATGTTACTGAAATCTGTAGGACTTGCTGAGTATCTAAACAATAGCAGTAATCAAAGCAGAAAAGTGTGTAAAAAATTAAAGTAAATGTGACATGAAAGACAATGGAATAGGAGAAGTGGTCATAAAAATGAAATGAGGTAATACTTTATTTTGGATCTGAGTAAAAATTTAATGACAATGTCATTCAGCATATTGAAATAAAAGCAGAAGTCTGTGTCTAAGAAAAATATAAGCATTTCATGACTGAATGTTTAAGAGTGGTTCTTACACATGTGAAATAGGAGACACTTGCTGTATTACAATGCTTTGTAGTCTGACAAAGAAATCGAAATGATTTTTCTGGGTGCGAAGACATAATTTTTCACTACAGTATAAGGGTAGCTCTCCTTTTTTCTGCTTATAACGTTCTAATTTGAGGCTTTGGGAGGTATATACAAAGTATATACCTACCCTACCAAGGGCTCCTACATGTAGTTAGTGCTTTATTTGTGTGTGTGTGTGTGTGTTTTACTTTAAAAACAATAAAAAAGATAAAAACAGAATTTCAAAAAACAAATAACAGAAAATTAACACTATTTAATATATTGCATATTGTCATTTTAAACGTAGTTGTTCAGATTACATGAAAAAAATGATCAAACTATCAAACAGTGAAAACACGAACCGTTCTTTTTGATGAACTAACAGAGATAAGCAAGATAGCTATCTATCTTGCATATATATATTCATACACACACATATATGTATATATTCATGCACACATATCGTCTTTCTCTTTTCTCCTGCAGTTAATACTTTAAAAGACAATGCAATGCATAATAATAAACAATAGCAATAAATATGCAACTGGTAAAAAAGTAAAATTAAAAGAAACTACTTAATTATTGGTCTCATAAATAGTAGAAAATGACACAAAGAAAAACTACAGTGCTTCATTTGTTATTTTGAAGACATGTGTTCCTTTATGTGTTTGTCTTTAATGAAGGATTAAATAATTTTAAGTATGATGAATAAAATTAATGAAGATCAGATATAGTAAGAGATAGTATAAAAGAAGGACACAACTTTGGAACATTTTTTGTGAAGGTTAAAATAGCAAATAATTTAGTCTTTATGTAAGTCATAAAGTCTGTGTTGTAGCTACTCAACATTGTCTTTTAGAGAAAAGCAACTAAAAATGATGCATAAATAACTGTGTTTCCTAAAAGCTATTTATAAATAAAAGAAGTGGATAGCAATTTTTAAATTACTATACTCTAGTTTTCCCACCCAGTAAGAAGTAAAACTAAGACAAAAGGAGAATATGCAATCCTATGTTTCTTTTTGATTTGCACAAGTTTGCAGTATATAACAATTACAGTTATCATGGGGAGTTGGCACATACACATTTTAATTCTTTTTTCTTGTTTTTTCCATATCTTACCCTTCTCTTCCCTTTCTGCTCTTTTCAGTTCTTGGCCACCTTCCCAATTGCAAAAGTTCTATTTTCACCAATTTTTTCCTTCAATCCATTTTTTTTCCTATCTCCTTTTCCAGTCCTCCCTCCCTCTCATCCTATATTTCTTATAGGTCAACAGATAAACTTTAAATCAGACAAATCTCCAAGGAATTATTTAAATATGGTTTTAGACTCTCCATTATGTTCTAATCTGATGGACTGAGATAACAGTGAATATTTTTTGTCAATTCCTACAATGTCACTGCTCAAAACTACAGATAAATATTATAAAACAAGAGAACACGAGTTGCTGAAAGTTAAGATAATAATGTTAAGTAAATATAAGATCTCTTATAAGATACTGTGTATTTTTCCTCCATTTATTCTGGAGGAATGAAAAATCATGGGAATATAACACTCATACATTATTCAGCTAAAAGTTATTTTAAATATAGCTTATATTATTTAGATTGTGCCAATGTACTTTTTTTCCCTCCAGGAACAGTTTCTGCCACAAAAAAACCTTTGAACAATTTTTCTTTAAATGATATTCCATCAGAATTTCCATCATGCTTCTCAGAATTGTCAAGCATTTGGGTCAGAAATCACTCTCAGTGATTCGTTTCAGGGAAGCACTGAATCACATCTATGGTGTTAGTATCACGTGCTACGCTAAAGGATTTACTTCACTGGAAGTTTGCAAAGCATGTGAGAACAAGTTTTCAGATGCTCCCTTCCAGACGAAGCATCTATCAAAGCCTATGTTTGTTCAGCCTGAGTAGTGGTCCTATCTTGCCAAAAGAGAACTAGAATGAAAATGAAAAAACAAAATAGCAGGTTTTAGTCATGGTATTGACTTCCAAGTCTTTTTAGCAGCTATTGTTTAGCACTCAGAAGATACAATAGTGCCCTTTCCTTTCCTTTCCTTTCCTTTCCTTTCCTTTCCTTTCCTTTCCTTTCCTTTCCTTTCCTTTCCTTTCCTTTCCTGCCCTTCCCTTCCCCTCCCTTCCCTTCCCTTCCCTTTCCTTCCTTTCCTTTTCCTTTCCTTTCCTTTCTCTCTCTCCCTCTCTCTCTGTCTCTCTTCCCCTCTTGATCCCTTCCTTCCTTCCTGCCTGCCTGCCTGCCTGAATTTTTTTTTAGTCCTGCAGAAGTTGTATAATACAGCCAGGTGTCTGCCATGCATATGTACTGGAACTTCTGCTTAAGCCTTTACTTTACATTATTCACCTTAAGAACTCAAATAAATCACTTAGAACCTGTGATGACACTCTTCTCATTTCCATATCAGAGTAGTTACTGACATTTAGAGCTTACTAAAGAATGTTTAGGAGACTGGTGAAAGTGACAGAATAAAAACATTATATAATATTTAGAAATCTTAAAGACTATTTCTGTCACTATTCCTGAGTTTCCCAAGACTTTTCTATGACAGAATACCCTTAGGCAATGCCATAGTCTAATCCCCGCTCTCTGTCTTGCCTAATGTCAATTTGCATATAAAATCATTATTTGAAAGTGGATAAGAGAATAAACTATAAAAAGTGTTTAACACAGTCTAACCCTCAACTACACATTATGGACTCAACTCTGTCTTTCTCAAATTTATATGTTGAAATCCTGATCTATAATGTGACTATTTGGTGAAATGGCCTATAAAGAGGAAATTAAATGGGGGTTGTAAGAGTGACCCCTAACCCAGCATAAGGAATGTCTTTATAAGATGAAAGTGAGCTACTGTAGACATGCAATCATAGAGGAGAGGTGCAAGGTCTTGCGGCAAGCCCAGGAGAGAGACCTCACAAGAATTTGAAACTTTCAGCACCTTGATCTTGGACTTCTGACCTCCACAACTGATAAAGTAAGTTTCTCTTGTTTAAGACTCCTAGTATAAAATATGATGGTATGCAGTGAGATAAATATCAACACTGCATATCAAATATCTTATTGATGTAAGTTTATACTATCTTATTACAAAGTACATGGAAAGAAAAAGAATCAGAAGACAAAGCAAGCATCACAGACGCACACATGGAAACTAGTTCAGTATTTAAAATAATAGTAATTAGTGTGCTAAGGGCTTTAATGGGAAAAGTAGATAACACCAAGAATAGAAGAATTCAGTTACGGGCTCAGTTGTATCTGAATTGGGAGGACAGCTCAGTGGTAGAGGATATAAGAGGTCCTGAGTTTGACTCCCAGCATTGCAAAACAAACAAACAGACATGAATAGGAGGATAAGCCATGAGTAGAGACTAAAACTGTAAATATTAAAAGGAAATATTTAAAATGAAAAACACTGTAACAAAAATGATAAAAGACTTTTCTGGGCACACAATTGACAGGACACAGCCAAGAAAAAAATAAGTTTCCTTGCAAGTGTATCTATAGTAACCTTCCAAAATGCAAAGAAAAATAAAAATTTAAAAAGGAACGAAGTATTCAAGACCTATGGGACAATTTCAAAATGTTCATTAGACACATGGTGTGAAGGAGTAGACAGAAAATAAGCAGGGAAAAAATACATGATGTAGTAATGATGGAGCATTTCTCAAAATCAGTAGCAGACACCAAAGCACAGAACAGAGAAACCCATAAAACACCAAGCATGATAAATTTCAAGAATCTCCACCAAGTCATACTGCATCCCATCTGTAAAGAAAAGGAAGAAAAATTCAATCTTGTATGAAAAGACAATATTTAAATTGAACTCCCTTCACTACCGTGTAAACAAGAAAAAATACATTGTCAGTCTAGGCCTCTGTATCAAGAAGGATTATTCTTCAGAACTGAATAAGATACAAACATTCACTCAGAAAAAAAGTAGGAACAAGTTTTTAATAGACTTGCCTTGAAATTATTATTAGAACAAGTTTTTCAGACAGAAGGAAAATTGTATAGGTCAGAAATAAAAAAGAAAAACATTTGAAAATTAACAAGTGAAAATGAAATTAAACTTATTTTTTTCCTAGGTGATTTAATAAGTAATGACTCAAAGTAATGCTAATAAAAATATATTTGGTAAAATGGACAAATAAAATGAACGACAGCAATGACCTAGAGTAGGAAGAAGAAAACAACAATGCTCTATTATAAGGCATCAATACTTCTGTGAAGTCGTATAGTGTTTAAAATTAGTTGAAAGTATATAGCACTACAAATCCTAAACCAATGGCTTCAAAATTTGAAAAGTATTATTTATATACAAAGAGAGGACAAAAAACAGAATCACATAAAGCATTTCATAAAAATCAGAGAAGAAAAAAATGGAGAAAAATATTTTTAAAATGTAATAGTAATGAAAACAGTAAAATATGGTAGTAAAACATTATTCCAATGATACAAAAATGATTTCAAAACAATAATAGTATTTAAAATGCTCATCAGTTTATACCAATAAATACAACAGTATTATGCAAAAAACTGACATAGAAGATAACGCAGCAGTTGCAATAAAACCCAATTATATGATACCTCAAGAAGCCCACTTCAAATGTAAAGATAGTTATATTAAAAATAAATGAATGTAAAATAAGTTATCAGACTAGCATAAACCAAGGTAAAGCTGGAGATGTTATGCTAATTTTATTAAAATTGACTCAAGATCAATAAGTTTGTAAGTAAATAGAGTGAAATTACACAACAACGAATGGGTTGGTTTTCCAAACAGCATAAAAATCATTAATATCAATTTACATAGCAATATAGTGAAAATATATGCAGCAAAAATGTACAGTCACATATGTAGCTAGAAATTCTAGGAAAAGCAGAAAAATTCACTGTTACAGTTGGAAATCAAGAAAACTCTATCAGAAATTGATAAGAATCAGTAAAGCAATAGTTTGACTGAACAACACCATCAATGAACTGAATGTAATTTATATTTATAGGAATATTTCTTGGAATAACAGCAAGATACACATTCCTCTCAGTTGGAATATTCATCAATATACAGCACATTCTGGTATAACAAATTGAAAAGAAAGGAAATCATTTAAAGTTACCTACAGGCCACAGTGAATTTAAACTGGAAATTGATAACAGATCTGAAAATACTTGGAAAATAACATCTTATTTCTAAGATATTAAGGACTAAAAAAGTCCAGAGAAATAAAAATGATTTTAATTGAATGAATATAAAATAAATCTTAAAATAACTGTTGGATACAGCAAATGAAGTGCTAAAGGGAAGTTTCTACCACTAAATACAGATGTGGGAAAGTAAGAGAGACTTAAAATGTATAGCTTAAATGCTTTCTTCAAGAAATTAGACAAAGAAGAGAAACGTAAATGCACACTAGGCAGAGGGAAATCGATAATAAGAATTTAAGTAGAAATTAACGAAATTGAAAACAGGGAAACAACAACAAAAATCAATACCACTAAGAGTTGGTCCTTTGAGAAGATCAATAAAATTGACAAATTTCTCTACTAGCTAACAGAGAGCAGGAAAAGGGAATGGAGAGAGTATAAATCTCTAATATCAGGAATAAAACAGAACAATAACCCCTACTCATAAACATTTAGAGTTTAATAAAGTTAGGTACTAAACCATGTGTCAATAAATCAAATAACTTAGGTAAAATGGGCCAACTTCTTGAAACATTATCTAGCTAAACTCAAGTAGGAAGAAATAGACCTTCTGAATATTTCAATCTCTTTTAAACACTGTCAAAACAGTAACCTTCTTTAACTTCACTCTTTGTGCCACAAGATCATGTGGTTTCACTATTTGGGCTAGTGAAACATTTAATTCTAATAAATATTTAAGAAAAAAATTATATCATATTACACAGTCAGTTCCTCAAAACGAAACAAAAGTATTCTCCAACTCATTCTATAAGGTCAGTGTTTGCCGAATACCAAAGTCACAAAAAGCCATTACAAGAAAGAGAAACTATAGAAAAATATGCCTCAGGAATATGGGTACTGATGCCTTCAACAAAATATTAGCAATTTACTTTTCACAATTTATAAAAAGAATTATGAATATACCTAAGTGATGCTTACTCTGGGCACACAGCATAGTTCAACATTTGAAAACCAATCTATCATAGCATTTGCTAAAGAATAAATTATATGATCATATTAACAAATGGAAAACACCAATATCCAGTCACAATAAAAACTCTTAGAACATTAGGAATAGAGTGAAGCTTCCTCAACTTGATAAAGAATCTCTAAGAAAAAGCTTCTTTACAAGTAGGATGACACCTTATGGTGAAAAGGGAATGCTTTCTCTTTAGGACTGGGAAGAAGGCAAATAACTCCTCTCATCATTCATCTTTAATGTCATACAGGAGGTCCAAGCTACAGCAATAAGTTTGAAAAGGAATCAAAATTATACAGGTGAAAAGGAGTAAGTGGAAATATCCTTATTCACAGATGCCATGTTTGTTAATGCTAAAAAAGTGACCATAAAATTTCTGTACTTAATTAGTAAATATAGTAAGTTTGAAGCAGTTAGGGAGGATATGTACAAAAGTGAAATGCTTCTTTAAATGCCACCAAACAAACAATTGAAACATGAAATTAAAAGCTGCAGTACAGCAAACACGTTAGTATCCAAACTAATCTAAAGTTAGGTACAAATTTGATACTGAGGTATCAAGAAATAAGTATGAAAGATAGCAATATGATGAAAGAAATCAAAAATTCTAAATAATGGAAAAATGCTACATGTCTTTGGACAGGAAAAATGTTTTTAAAATATGAGTCTGATCCATTTTGACTTTAGTTTAGTGAAAGTGAAAAGGGAAGAAACTACTCAAAAGGGAAGAATGACTGGGATGAGGGAAAGGAGAAAAAAAAGACAGGAAAGGAATATACATACTTATATATGCAGATATACATGATTGATAATTATAATACTAATCCTTATTAGTTCATCAAAAAGAACAATTTGTGCTTTTATTGTTTGATAATTTTTTTCATGCCCATGTCTTCTAATCTGAGTAGCTACTGTAAAAATAACAATACTGAATATATTAACCATTGTTAATCTCATGTTTTGAAATTCTGTATCATCATTTTAATTCTTTTTTCATTTAAAAACAATATGAATCTTTCCCACTTTATCTATCAATTCAACATGATCCCAATCAAAATTTAAGCAAGTTTTGTACATAAGGAAAAAATGATAATTTATACTTAAAACCTAAAGATCCAAAATAGCCAACACAATCCTGAACAAAGATACTAGAGCAGAAAGAAAAAAACAAAAAAACAAAAAAACAAAAAAAAAAAGAGGGAAAGAGAGAGAATGAGAAAAGAAACAAATTATATAATTAAAACATCTAAATTATCTTAGAATTGGGAAGGAGTTTGAAAGATATAATACCAAAAGTATGATCTATGAAAGAAAAAAATGTGATATACTGAATTTTATTAAAATTAAAACTTCGCTTTTGAAAGACTTAAGAAAATAAAAAGACAAATTTCACCTTGGGAGAAAATATTTGCAAAACACGTATCTGGTAAAGGAGTTGTATCCAAAGTATGCAAAGGACTCTTAAAACGTAACAATCAGAAAACAAACATCCTCATTTAAAAGTGGCAAAATGATGAGAACAGAAAGAGGATACACACATACTAAATAATCATGTGAAAAATGCTCTCTATTAGGACATTTTGAATTAATTTAGCAATGTGATGCCATCACACACATTTCAAAATGACTAAAATGCTTCCAACTTTAACTTTTAATGTTAATAAAAATGCTATAGCTACTCTGTGAAGAATAAAGGCATTTTTATACAAAATTTAATCTGGTTTCATCACATACTCCAACTTTAATAGGCTTAGTTATTTACCCAAAAGAACTGGAAAGTTATATCTACATGCATAAAAATCTGCATGTAAATGTTTACAAATCTTTGCTTGTATACCGCACATTGGCTGAAACCAAGATGTCTTTCAATAGATGAATGGATGCAGCAATCTTCAATGTTTCTGTAGATTTAAATACTAGATGAGATTGGACATGTTCATGGTGGCATGGTCATAGGGTATTAATTAGTGTTAAAAGAACAGAGCTATCATTTCACATGAAGAAATGACCAGTGGAAATGGTAAAGAATTTTAAATGTATATTTCTTTGTGAAAGAAATGAGCCAGTAAATCCTACTGGATTATTCAAACTACATGGTGATCTGGCAAAGGCAAATTACAGATATTAAAAATAACAAGTGGTTGTCAGTTCTTAAGGGGAATGTAGGAAGGAGTGAACATGTGGAACCAAGGTGAATTTTAGATCAGGCAAACTATGCAGTAAAATAAAATACCATCGTAGTGGATACATATTGCGCATTTATCAAAACCCTTAGAACTGTAAAACATGGTGAATAGTAGGCACGAAGTTCAATGTAGGCCTGAGAGACAAAGGGGGATTCCAAAATAGCATGCTTTGCCAGTAGAGTTAAGTAAAACAATAACGACATCAAAGTATGATACATTCATATTATTTATGAAATCTCTGACCATGGATGTAGAGCTTCTATTTCCAGAAGACTGCATACAGCATTCATAGCTACCATAACATATGTTCCAATGATACCAGAAAAGAAAACAGTCTTCAAAGACTCCCTGCCATACACTGAGTCGTGATTAAATTAAGAACTTCCATAAAT
This sequence comes from Dasyprocta punctata, assembly GCA_004363535.1. Classification (NCBI taxonomy): domain Eukaryota; kingdom Metazoa; phylum Chordata; class Mammalia; order Rodentia; family Dasyproctidae; genus Dasyprocta; species Dasyprocta punctata. The sequence goes on from RJWM01009568.1 coordinate 40,049, forward strand.
TTCATTCTTAAATTCCTTATATGAGTAAGGCTACGGAAGAACACTGACCTTCCTGAAAGGGCAAGAAGATGTTTTGCAATTCTTCAGTAACTTCTAAGCAGACTATCCATAAGCGTCATGAAAACCCATAGTTCTCTAAAACCTAGGAATAACTGCTAAGCATAAAAGAAATACCCAAACTCGTACCCAGGACAGATGCTTTCATGGCCCTGCCCACCTTCACACTCGAAGGTGTAACTCTCTGGATCTACTTCACCATGAATGCTACCTATCCTTCTGCAAAGCTGTCTATGCGTCTTGACTGAATTATGCCATAAGGGGCACAAAACGACTCCAGAGGTTTGGCGGATTAGTACCTCTCAGTCAGGACCCAGCTTCCTGGGGACCATGAATTCTGATGTAAATTACAGACTTCAATTAATGATGATAATTATAATTATATATCAATATTGGTTCATCAATTTTTTCAAATGTACCACAATAACAGAAATCATTGCTAATAGAGGACAATATAAGAAGGAGATGAAACCTGGAATATGTTAACTCTCTACTATCTGTTTAATTTTCTGTGCAACCTAAAATTTTGCAAAAAGTTTTTTAAGGTCGTGAGGCTGAAAGGACTTAAGACTGACAAAATTTAGTGAGAGAATCAGGATGAAAAAGAGAAGAAGAGAAAGAATTAAGAGATCATGAAAGACAAGTTTATTTTTTCTGAAATGAAGAGTGATTACAAATAAAAAGTTACTGTATTTCTTATTCATTACCTAATTTAACAATTCTCTGATATGATGAGTTTGCAATTCTTAGTTCATTAACCTATTCTGAGTTAACTTATCAACTTGCCAATGTTGATTAAGTAACAGTAGTAAATAAAATATACACGTATGCACCCTGGAGCTCAACACAATTTTAAAAATGTAGATCATATTCTAATTACCCCAAAAGGGGTTGGTTTTCTACAGATATGTGTGTGCATGTGCTTGTGAGAGTATATATGTATGTGTGTGAATTAGGGTGTGTATATATATATGTAGATGTATTGTACATCTTTCTGGAGGAGGAAAAGCAATAATCTTGGCTCTTCCTTAAAGGAAATCCTTTATTGTGTCTTGTCTACTTTCATATACTTAAAAAAGATAATGCTCCTAGGTATCTAAATGAAAAAGTTTTAAATGAATTTAAAATGGTTTGTGCAAAATGGTATCAAGAATTTTACCATGCAGTCATCAATTGTTGAATGAAGTTAAGAGACCTAAAATGTAAAGCAAAGTTGAATGCCAGTTATATATGCGGAAAGAATTTGGGCATGGTTTAGAGCAGTTCAACCAACAGTAAGTAGAGGTAATAGGAAAGAAAATAAGGTCAGGATGAAGAGTGAAGCAGTTTCAAAGACCTGGACCAACGATAACCTCCTTCCAATTCCTGCAGAAAAATTCCCACCCATCTTACACCATAAGTGACGACCCAGAGCACCCCACAGGATATGATATGGAGGACCAATTTCCGTACTCAGATAGTAAATTTGGAGAGCTTAGGATCTACCATGTGGCAGACTCTGGTCTTTCAAATTTACTGAAAACATTTCATTTCTTTTAGAGATCAACAAAAACATTTCCTTCAGAAATCTTTGAGTAAATTCAATAGTTTCATTCATCTTCCGTGGGGCTTCATAAACATCCCTAGGAAATCAATACATAATGAGCATATTTAAAATATTCACCCTTTTTCGCACAATCCCGTGCAAACATGTATTTCTGTCTTGTCTATACTTTGCAGGAAATACTGAGAATGTAAATGTCGTAGGGACATAGACTTTTATTTGTTTGCTTCATTTATTTTTCTTTTAACAATGTACGGAGTATGAGGCGCAGAGGATTTGTTAAATAAATATCCATTAAAAGTTTCTATAATTGTATATTGCTTCTTTCTCTAAACTCTCTAAATATTCTTGATTACATATTCTAAACAAACACAATGTATTAGCAGGGTCATTTCTCTTTTTAAACTGAGGCCCTAATTTGTTACTCAGAAATCAAAATTTGAAGCCATTTCTCATTAGCACTTGTCAATTCAAAAAAACTAAATTAAAATGGAGTTGATATATTTGTTAACGAATCACAAGGCAGGCTGGAATAAATCACAACCCCTCCAAAGTCATATTGTTTTACACTTTAACACATGTTTAATGCTACTTTTGCTGAAAAGAGTCAAAAGAGAATCTACTTGAAAAATCATAGATCAGGATTTTATAACTTAACATGCAATGAAACACATGTGCTGGCTAAAAGGTTCCATGCTTTTTCTCCTCACTTTGACTACTATGATCATATTGAACAGGAAACAACGAATCAGATAAATCAATACCTTGCCTGATGATTACCTAGTGGTGTCTCTAATATTGTTAAAATTACTCTGAGAGGAAAATGTTTGCAAATCCAAATTACTGCATTAGAAAGACATTTTCTTTTTCCTTTCTTGGAATTGGTGATACCAGATGAAAGAGAAGCTAGAGGAAATCTACAGTGAGATTAGGCTTCCCCAATAACTGTTTCCTAAGATTAATAACACTTTACACATATGCAATGCTTTCTGGTTCCCAAAGTCATTTTGCATTTGATCTTAGAGCTCAGCTAGTATATTAGAGCAGGCCTCATTTATTCCATATTACAAATGTGGAAACGGAGACTCACTATTGTTAAGTGATGGCATTAGAATGTGGCAAAAGCCAGAGTTACAATCTATGTCTTTGATTCCTAAGAATAAGCATATTCACAACTGATACTCATGCTTCTGCGATCCTGTATTACTGTTATGTTTTATAAATAACTTCATTTAAAATAAACATCCTTAGTACATTCTCAAGCATGACACACTGATATAACCACGAAATATTTGAATAATGATAATAACATTAAAACTAATAGTATTATTAAAATTTATTAAGACTACGCAAAATACCATTTTATGGTATCATGCTATATAATTTTCTCAACATCTTCCTCACATGGATCTGTTATGCCTATTTTATTGATAATGACCTTTAGACTCTGGGACCATAAGTGACTTTAAAGAAGAATCTAAACCTTTTGCAAAGTAGACTTGTGATTTGAAATCATATATGATATTAGTTCTTATCCTCCAGGTAATTCCTTTTTGCAAATCTGACTTTTAACTAAATAACTCTTCTGTTGTAATTTCATATTTATAACATAAGTATGATTATAAACCCTATTCACACATTTGGTCTTAAAAAATAAAATGACAATTAAAATAATTCTCAGATACTGAATATGAAAAGTGTCAGTTATTAAGAGTTAAAATTCAAAATTGTGATTTTGTCATTGATTTTTTTTTAAAGAAATCCTTTTTTTACCCTTTGTAGTCTGTAGTTACTTGTTATAGCCGACCAGTAAGTACGCAGCAGTGGAGTCAGATTCCATGAGTTAAATGCACTTTTCTCTGTTCCATCACCACAATTCCAGTCAGTCACTTTGCGTGGGGCTGATCACTAAGGAATAATTGCGGTTGTGGATTCATGGACACAGATCCATGACCACCAACTGAAAAAAGGCTATGGCATGTGCACTAATGACAGTGGGCCGTTCACATCATATTTAAGTATGAAAGTTGACACCTTATTTGCTTTACACTTTCTCCTAAGCTAATATTTAATACCTCAAACTTAAGTAGTTGACCGTTGGGCTTTGGAAATGTGAAAATCTTCATCAATGTCTTTTTCCCACAAATTTGTTAAAAGAACCTACACATTCAAATTAAACATACTTAGCTGTCATCAGCTTCTAATTGTAGAACTTGAGTCCTCAGTAAAATCGGGCGGTGGAACAAATCACATACGGCACTTTCCTCTTTTTTACTGCCTCCCCTTTTGGCTCTGGATCTGTTGGCAGGGTGACTTATATTAGTTTTAAGTTGTGAAAAAAATAGCTCTCTATTTGGATTTGTTTCTATTTTCTCTTTTCTTGCTCAAATGCAGAACCTTACCTTGCCTTAAGACCATGACAATGATAGCTAGTATCATAAAATGTCTTTTTTAAAAATAAAAACGTTGGACAACAGGAGCTGAGAGCCAAAAGAAATGACATACAACTGAACATCTTACTGTTCTGTGAGCCTCTATTCACCCATTTTCTTTTCTCTCTTTACCCCCAAGTTTAATATTTGTTGCCTTGTGGCTACACATATGTTGGTGATCAGCTAATGTATGACTTACGCTTTCTGTAGGTTTAGCGGCTGTCAATAATTACTATAGAAGCTAAACTAGAGATTTTTCACTTCTCTCCTAAAAACTAACCATGTGTTCCTCTTTAAAGCAATGTGGTTTTATTTTATGAATTTTCTGCAAAGAAAATAAAAAGAAACTCAGAGTTGTGAAATCTGACATTACTCATGAAAAATTATCTAGTGGCAAGTTGATCCTCAAAATAAGGGAATAGAATTTTTTAAAATTTGTCTTTATCATTAAATATGTGCCCAGGCAAGAGGATATTGCCATCTAAAGATCTCATTTTCTTTAATATCATGTTTAAATAGGTAACTGTTCAATGTTCGACTAAAGTAAATCTTATTTCTTAACTCCTTAGAGTTTTTTATTCAAACTCTTTACTTACAGGTAAAATTAGTAATGTAAAATTTAATAAAAGCTACAAAAACTTAATAGAAATGTGATCTTTTAGTTGAACACATTATTATTTCACATATCCAGTAAACAAATAAAAAATGTTATTTTGGTAGTTAATTGAATATAAAATATCTTCAAAGAAATACACATTTATTTCTGAAAGTCATTTTCATATGCCTGCTTCCATACACATTTAGCTTGCATATCTTCAATAACAATTTATTTAATGAAGTACCATGTTTCCTGTACTGATTATTTTCGGCTTTTTGTTTGTTTGTTTTTAGTTTTTATTCTGTAAGTTTTTCTTTTTTGTGTGTGACAGGTTCTTGCTATGTACTTCAGGCTGGTCCAGAACTCACTATGAAGTCCAGGTTGGTCTCAAACTTGTGGCTTGAACTTGTGGTGATCCTCCTGCCTCAGGCTGCCACATGCTGGGATTACAGGTGTATACCATCACACCTGGCTTTCCTGTACTGAATTTTTAGGGGTAATTTTCAGCTTATTTTGCTTGGAGACTTTAGTTGAATGTAAAGGAGCTTTTTAACTTAAAATTTTATTCAAGTTGTTTCTAGTCACATAATAAAATTGTATATTTTTTCTTGTTAATTCAAATTGCTTTGTTCTCTATTTTTCTCTCTAATTTGATTCTTCATTTCCATTATTCTCTTTCTTATGGATTTTAGACTGTCTTCTAAGACAAACTATATATCCAATGTAGACAAAGATTCAAAATTATTGAAATATTTCAAATCCAATAACACTTAAGATTTCTATATTGTCTTATACCATGTGCACTAAGTATTTGTAAAGATTGCCCCATTAACAATAGTTCTACACATTCTATTAAGACAAAGATTAAGCTGCTGTGACAAAACCACACCAAAATACCTTGTTCACAGGTAGGAGAAAGATCTTTCTATCTCAGGCAACAGGCTAATTGAGTACCCTCCCTTCTTCTGGAGCAATTCTTTCATTTACAGTACTTGATTGTCAGTGTTTCTTTGGTTACTGTACTTTCTCATGCATGGGGAAGGAAACAGGAGTTGCCAAAGATCAGCTTTGTCTTTAAAGCGATAAAACAGAAGATACTCACAGCCCTGTGCCTAACAGTCTTGACCTAAACACCAGTACGACAGCCACACCTGCATGAAAGTCAGGGTAAGACATGTGCTCATATTCATTAACATATGCAAGGCAAGTCAGGTGTGGTGGCACATGTCTTTAATCCCAGCACTGGCCAGGCTGAGGCAGGAGGATCCTTGTGAGTTCGAGACCAGCCGGGGCTACAAAGTGAGTTCAAGGCCAGCCTGAACTGCACAGTGAGACCCTGTCTCAAAAAACAGGGCCAGAGATTTAGCTCAGTGGCATAAAGCGCCTGCCTGCCAGGTGAGAGGTTGTGAGTTCAATCCCCAGTACCAAACAAACAAACAAACAAAACATGCCCAGTAAAAATTCAAAGAGGGAAAAGGAGAGAGTGAGTGTGCAACTATGGTTAACAGCCTCCACCCAGCGAAGAATGGCCATCATGTTTCTTCAGAGTTAAAAATGGCCACTTACTTGTTTCTAATACTTCATTACACAATCTGGTTCTATTTCATATGCATGCAGAATATTAGCAAATAAAATATATTGTCCCTAAAGTGTTTCTGAAGTGAGAATGAAGATTTAAAGCTATTTACCTCACTCAATCTCCTCTCCTTCTTTCTTATTTATGTCAGGCATTTCATTCTTAAAATATAAGCAATCTGGCACTAAGAAGTGCTAGCAGTACTGCAGGGCATCGTCTGCACAACCTTTGGGAGTCATCTGCTCACCCGACCCTAATCCTAATCCTTTCTTTGCTAACGAAAGCAATGGATCCTGACTGTAGATCACTGTAAAAGGCTTGGCATTGGTTGTTTATTTTTTAAAAGTACATCAGACAATGGTCTCTTCTTTTCTTTCTGGTGCTTTCTCAAATAACCTGATGTTCAGGTACAAGAAGACAGTATAAATACAGAAAACAGGTCAGATCACCCAATCCAAATGATTGCTCCTTTAGCTAGTGTAGATTCAGCTGTAGAATATGATAGACTAACATGCAAAGAAAATGGAGTGCTTCAGTATAATGACGAGACTTGGGTGGAAAATAGTAATATTCATTGTAGGATAAATAGTGCTCAAGAGGTATGAAATATGGTGAGGGCAGTCAAACAGTGTAACACATCCAGAATGTGTAGTCAAGCATTTCAGATTTTTATTTAACCTGATGAGAGGAGAGAGGGAAAGAGAGAGAGAAAGAGACAGAGACAGATATACAGAGAGATAGAGAGACAGAGACCACTAATGACCAATGAAAGTTGGAGGTTACAGTCTAAGAAAATAAGGTGATCTGCCCCACATCAGGTTGTTGGATAACTGCAGATAATTTTCCAGATATCTGAAATATCAGTTGTATCTATGGAGAATATTGAGCAACTACAATTAATGAAGTGTACCAAAATGAGACTGTTTAATTGAATAACAATTTTGGGGAGAAGAATTTGAGACAAGGCATATTATGTCATGAAAGAAAGATTTTAGAGATATTAGAGATTGGAAGTAGAGGAAGTTATTGATTGACTATTTTGGGGCACTCAACCTGAAGCAGCGCAGAGAAAGTGAAAGTGAGAGAGCTAAGGAGGAGGCCTTTAATGTAGAGGGCATGCGAGAGCTTTAGGGGCCTGGGGGTATAGAAGCTCTCAACAAGAACAAAGGAATGTAGTTAATTTTATCAACTTTGGCTGGGGAGGAGTTTGGGAGGTGGGCAAAATGACATATTAGTAGCTGATTTGAAGGAGCATCTGCCTGTGTAAAACAGGAGACAGAAAGATTTACTGCGGTCTGGGGTTGGAGGCTTGGGGGGTTGTGGAGTCTTGGGATTAGAGAGGGCTCAGCGCATGCACAAAATGGGAGCGGGAGGTTTATCTCTGGAATAAGAAGGAGAACATGGAGTTTACTCTTGGAGAGCTAAGTTGTTTCTCTGGGTCCAGTACCAAGCTGGGGGAATGTCATGTTACAGATAGCTAAGCCCTAGGCTAGCAGAATCGATCAGTTATGATTCATATAGTCTAGGATGGATAGATAAATGACAGATTCAACTTGATGTTGAGAGTGAACTACTGTTATTCTCAGCAAGGAAGCCAGAATGAACCGCTCCACTGATTACTTTCCTGTTCACAGCAGCAGGACCAGAAATAGTGGTCGCATGAAGCATCTCCAAAGGGAACATGTGGGTTATTCATCTGCCTTCTTCTAACTCATCCTGAGATATTTCTACCTAAAGAGGTCACTGCAAAACTAGCAACGGATTCTAGCATGGCCAAAAACGCTATGTCGATCAACTGAAGAAGCAGTCAACTAACAAAAACAAGCGTTCATTTTTAATCCTAGAGATGGAACTAAAATGATTTCATGTGTGATATTCAGTACCTTGTCCCCAAATTGAGAGATTTTTCCCAGGAAGTAAAGTTGTCAAGGAGGAGAGATGTCCATAGTGCTACAAGAACAATACAAGTAAAGTCATTTTATGGGGATTTAAGAGAATATGAATTGATTGTTCATTTCATGCTAGTAAAGTGATTTCATGTGACTAGTTTAGCTTTCTTATCTTGGTGTGGATAGAATTGATTGATGGCAGCACAAGAAGATAAAAAAAAAAGGACAGAGTTTTATAGAGGAGCAAGAACTGATTAGAGGGTCCAATTCAAATTCTTGAAGGTTGTGTTGTGTATGTATGACGATAGGCTATGCAATGCTTACTAGACAGATGTTGCTGTGGAATTAAGAAAAGACCAAATAATGTAAAGGTATAACCATACTGGGAGACTTTGGAATTCTGACCCTGACGCAGGAAAGACAGGAAAGACTTCTTAATACTTAAGCATCCATTAAGAATGTCACAAAAATCATAGCTTCAGAGAAAGGATTATAACCTACAGTGAATTGCTACTCTATATATACACCTATGAAGGCTAAAACCTAGTTTCAGTGACAACCACAAGGTAATTAAAGTATGAAGACAGATTGGTGCAACCACTGTGGAAATCAGTGTGGAGATTCCTCAAGAAGCTAGGATTAGAGATCCCATTTGACCCAGCTATCCCACTTCTAGGCATTTTCTCAGAAGAACTGAAATCATCGTACCACAGTGATATTTGTGCAACCGTGTTTAGAGCAACCCAATTTGTAATAGCCGAATCTTGGAAACAACCCAAGTGCCCATCAATCAATGAATGGATAAAAAAGATGTGGTATTTTTATACAATGGAATACTACTCAGCTATCGAGAAAGATTGCATTGAGACTTTTATAAGTAAATGGACATGACTTGAGACCATATTCATAAGTGAGATAAATCAAACGCACATGTGTAAATACCATATTGTCTCCCTAGTGTAAGAAACTGAAAAAGTATATATGATCCAAAATCTACAATAAATACAGTGTAAGGGTAAAAAACTGCTCGAAGAGCAAAAGTAACTGGGAAAGGGAAAAGGAGGAAAGAAAGAAGGGAAAAGAAAAAAGGCATAAATCTGTATATATGCATATGTAAGATGACTAAAATGACTATGCAGCTGAATGTATTAGTTACTGAGAAAGATCAGTTGATACTTATATGATTAGATCAATTTTGCATGTCTATATCTGTTAATGTAAACAGCCACGTTGAAGGTAACAATATGCAATATTGCAACAATTGTCAAGTTCCTATCATCTTGTTTTGTAAACCTATAATGTTACTGTTGTGGATTTGCTCTAGTCGTTTGTTTGTCTCTTTTGCTTTTTGTCTATCTTATATGTGTCTTTTCTTCTCTTAAATAAAAAAAATAAACTATGAAGATTGAGTGACATCAGTTCAAGAGGCTCAGAAAACAGTCTTTTCATAGCAATAACAAAGTGTAAACAAAGCTTTTAAGACTTCAGTGATACAAGAATTGTGCCATGTGTTAAAATTAAAAGCAACACTCTTTAGATGAATGTAACAATCAAAATATGAGTTTGATCCCCAGTACCAAAAATAAATAAATAAATAAATAAATAGATATGAGATAACACTCATGAAGTTGAGTATCAATTAAAAATGTACTAGAATTTTAAGAGGAAAATATGATTACCTATAATGTAAACAAAAATTAATGACCAGAAGTTGATCCCAAGTGAATTTTGATACTGGATTTGGCAGACCAAAAATTTTGAAAGTTTAAGGATTTTAAATTAAGTATGAATTTTTCAGAGAGAGGAACTTTGATAGGGGAATCTAAACTACAGGAGAAAACATCAGAATCCCATGGATATACTAAAATAAAACTGCATACTATCTGACTTGAAAAGTGTTTTCTGTGATTAACAGCAAATTGACAGTGCTAGAAGAAAACAGTCAGAGAACATTAATAAAAATAGAAATCCTGTAATGTGAAAAAATGAAAGAAAAAATTAAGAAAAATTATCAGAGTCTCAGAAAACTGAAGGGCATTTAAAAAAAATCATACACATGTAGTTAAGAGTTCCAGAATGAGGAGATAATGCAACTATAATAGGAAAATATTTCAAAATATAGTAAGTAGATTTTTCCCCTAATTTAAGATGATAAATATATTCTATATTCTGATACATACAAGGAAATCCAGTCATGTTGAAAACCAAAGAAAAATTATAGAAATTTTAAAAATATATTACGTATAAGGGAAACATAATGAAGATGATGGCTTATTTCTCATTGAAATCATGGATACTTAGAGCAATAGAAAGATTTCTTTCAAATGCAGGTAAATCACTGTTCCTAGAATTGTATTTCCAGTACAGATATCTTTCACATAGATGGGCACAATAAAGACATTTTCAGAAATTCACATGGAGAAGAATTGCTAGGAATGTTCTTTGGGTTAGTAGAAAGCGGTGTCATCTTGAAACTTGGGTCTGTATTTAGAAATAAAGATACTGGAAATGATAAAACCAAAAAAAGATATGGTGCAGTGGAGGGAAAACTGAGTGCAAAGAAGTATGTTTTAGGCATCAATTTCCTTAAAAAAAAAAAAAAAAAAAAAACTTACTGCTTAAAACAAAGTACAAATTATTGTTAAATAAGGTTAAGCTAAAATTTCAAGAGTCACATTAAAATTTTTTTTTTTATTTAAGAGAAAATAGATT
>RJWM01009568.1:50955-67462 GCA_004363535.1 Dasyprocta punctata
ACTTGGGTGGTTTAAACAACTAAAATTTGCCTTCTCACGGTTCTAGAGGCTAGGAATTGCAACTAAGCCATTTGGTTTCTGATGAGGGCTCCCTTCCTGGCTTGTGCACAGTTGTCTTCCCCCTGTGCTTTCATAAGAAGGAGACACACACACACACACACGCACACACACACACACAGATAGACACAGAGATTTTCTATCGTCTCTTACAAGAACACTAATATCTCTGCATCGAGGGCCTAATTTTACAACTTCTTTATCCTGAGTTACTTTTATATATGTCCTAGGTATTGAGGGTATGTGTTCACCATATAAATATTGGGAGAATGACATAATTTCATCCATCGATGATAAGGGTGTAGATGAAATTTTACTATTTTAAGGATTGCCAGGAATTTCTAAAACAGAAATAATATCTATATGAGATATTATTTTAAGTTGTTTTATTATTTTTATACTTACTGAGGTTAGTTACATTTTAGTAAAGATCACTTTTATTATAAAGACAAAAAATTCTCCCAGGCCAGGAGAATTAAATTGTGAAGTATTAAGTGTGAGATATACCCTTGATTGATTCTAATAAGCAAGGAAGGAAATTTATTTAATCAAATTGTTAACACAAAGTATAATACACCATCACAAAATCAAAGCCTAAGCAAAATCTCTTCTTTACACAGATATTGGATATAATGAACAACCAAAATATGAAAGAGATTCATGTGGGCCAGGAGTGGTGGCACATGCCTGTAATCACAGCAATCAAGAGACTGAGGCCGGGAAATTGACATGAGTTCGAAGCCAAACTGTGCTACTGTAATGGTTGATTTATTATGTCAATTAGAGAAGCTTAGAAGCTTAGCTAAGTTGGCTCAGAAATTCTACACCCTAGGGTGTAGAAGACATGCCCCAGGGCAGTTGTCTACATCCTAGTGTGTCAAGGAGCCACTCTAGGGTGACTCATCCTTTTGGCAGTAAAAAAGGGAAATGAAGAAAGACAGACGGGCTTTTGTTGTTTGGAGAAACTCTAGTCTTTGCCTTCAGCTTAGACATTGTCTCCTGGTTTTTAGCACAGACTGTTGAGTTTCTACCCTGGAACCTTCAGCCTTCTGGCATACACACTTCCACAGCAGACCCATAGGCCTCCTGATATGGACTTGCATGGAACACTGTAGTGAGCTCCAGACCTTGGGGGATCCACACTGGAGAGAAGATAGTACGCTGTTGATTTTTCTGATGAAGCTTATCATCCAGGCCTTCCTGATGTGAACTCAGTTGTTACCATTGCAGGACCTCAGGACCTTGCTGTTGCTGAAGATGATTATGGTTCGTTTGGGGGGGAACTCTGGTCTTCACTTTGAGTGTCACCTCCTGGCTCCAGTGCAGATGCCTCAGCCTGTTGGCACAGGTGTAGACTTTCTAACTTCCACCACTGACCTTTGGGCCTTCCCAATGCCCAACCTTGAAACAGACTTGCATGACACATTGTTGTGGGATCCAGGCCCTCAGCTGGATTCCTTGAGTCTCTGATGTGTAGACAGATCTCCTGCACTCTTTTGCATTGACTCTTTGGGTAAATATTATAAAGGAATCCTTTAAATTATTTATCCTGCATTTAATCCTTTCCCTTGTAAACCATGACCACAACAGCTGCATAGTAAGTTCAGTCAGCTTGAACTACATACAGAGACCCTGTCTCAGAAAACAAAAAATAAGCAAACAAACAAACAAAAAGACTCACATGTACCAAAGAATGTATTGGTACTCTAACCATTTTTTCTTTGTCCAATATTAATGAATTTGTAAACATTACGATACTTACTTTACAGTGTTCTATAAGATTACCTACTTAGTTTATGATTGCACAATTAAAAACTAAAACAGTGTGCTTAAATTATTTTTAGGAGCTAACATCAGTTTTTGATGAAATTTTACAGCAGTGGAGCAGTTTAGTAATAATTTAAATTTACAAGAGCCATCTCTTGGAAAACAACCTCAAATTAACCCAGAGCATTCTTTAGAAAGTCTACTTGTTTGGAGACAGAAGGATGAGTAAGATTCATATATTACAGGATTGTAAATATGTCTATTCTGAAAATGTAATCAAGGCTTGACTGTATTTGAGGAGAGTATGCCAATTTTAAGAGAAGTTGCAAGTTTGCATGGTTTACTTATCACCAGTTTCCTAAATGACCAAGGGTAAATAGAAACAGCCTTTTCATGTGGTTTCTCTGATTAAAGCAAGGTCTCTATGTTGGCAGTATATCATCTGAAATTTCAAAGTTTAAGTGTAAGCTGGGGTTTCTTTGCTTTTCAAAAAATCTCCTTCCTCTATTCACGTGGTCTATCTGAGTAACTGGCACACAGCTATGAAATCGTTGGGCAGTAATCAGGAGAACACTGGTTCTTATGGCAGGCATCAAGTGGGTTGCTGCCAGGTCTTTGAACTACAAAAATAAATAGAGAATAGAAGTACATTGTATTGGCCAAGCCTGAGGCTCAGTCATCTGTCTTGAAGCATGCTCTGGTGAAAGTGTTTAACTTGGATTTCTTCCATCACATGTGGTAGCTGCAGGAGTGAAAAGAGAGAGGAAAAGAACAATGTTAGGTGGTATATTTAATAGCATGTTGGCTTAACAATTCTCAGGAAGCTGCTCTATTTTTCCCTTAGCAGCCAGTTTACCTACTTCATTGAAGTTCTGAATGAGTGGATGTGTGCTTTAGAAAACATGGTTTTACTACAACCATGCTTTTTTCATTGTTTTCAAAAAGACTGAAACAGAAATAGCAAGTCTAGAGATTCCCCAGAACACTATCTAATAAAAGAAGCTAGCTGTGGCGGTTCACAGAACAGTTATTTTTCTGTATTGAGTTTCACCAGCAGCATTGATATCCCTGAATTAACGTGTCTCTTGCACTCTAAACTTCAGAGTTTGGAATTCGTGGTAACTGGATGCTTGTTGATTTTGATGGAATTATCCTCTTGTCTTTCTGCTCAAGGTTAATATCACCCAAACTAAACCAATCATCGGTTCCCTCTACCTTTTTATTCTTCTAAGTTTTCTCCCATAAGAAATAGGTCACGTTGTGCCAGTAATAAAAAAATGACTTAAAAAATAACTTTGGCTAGAGAAGGAATGGATGCTTTGTAATGATAGGGGAAGTATTCAGCTGTTGTATATTAGGAAAGATTTGTCCTTATTTTCACAGCTGAATTATCTTGCTTTCTATATTATGAGAGGGAGTATTCAAAAATGAAATACAGGATTTTCAAGAGATGTTAAAATAAAAAGCATAGCTTTTCACAGTTTTTAGTTACTAGCAATTTTTCCTCTAGTTCATGTTGCACATATTTTGCAGCCCGCATGAAAGAGCATAAAATAAATATGTCAAGGCTTTCTGTAGAAATGCATTCATTCAGATTCATCAAAAGAAGGGAAGCTGTTATATTTGCCCCAACAGATGGCACGATAAATTTGTGAGCAAAATTACATTAAAATATCAAGTTTAAAGGACCATGTATCAGAGGTAAATAATTTTTAATGTTATATATATTTTTCCAACAACTGTGTGGAAAGTGATGAGAGGCATTGAACACAGCAGATATTTCCTTGGGATGATAGTTGGCCTTAATTATATTTGTCACAATTTGTATACAATGTAAATAACTTTTCAGCCATCATTGCAAGTCATTCTTTAAGATAGTCTTTGTAAAAACTCATGCTATTACAAAATTATACTCTCCATGTTTTAAAATCATTCAAATGATGCCAGTTTTAATACTGTCTAAATATAAAGCATTTATTATTTAATGCAGTCAACAATAACTATCTGTTGTTAACTAAGCTCTCTTCCTATACATTTCTGATATACTGATTAAGCAAATAACATCCTAACATTCTTAAAATTACATACTAGTTTACAGTATGAGTAACCTTTTTACAAAAAGCAACTGGAATATTTTTCACTAATATACACTGTGACTGAGTTTACCATAAATAAATTTGTGTTAAGAACGAAAATCTACTTTTCATTTTACTATATAATTAAGTGGTGCTTCAGTGAATAAGGAATACTGGTCATAATAAACTAGAAGAATCTGAATTGTTTACAATCATACAATTCAAGAAAATAAAGTCATAGAATAACTTTAAATCACTTCAGAGCATAAGTTTTTATGATTTATTCAACTTTTAAATTCAAAATTTCATTGAGAAAATGCATCAACGTAACTCTTCTCTAGCAATTCTTGACATGCATATCTGATAATATGAGCTTTATTTAGAAGAGCGTTATTCAAAGTCTAATTCTCTGTTGCAACAGTGTAATATACATGGAGTAACGTTTTGAAAAATTGAAATGGCTTATTTTATTATTAAATAATGAAAAAGTTTAACTAAGCCTTAAATATAAGTATTTCTCATAACATTTATCCAATATTCTATGAGGTTGATATATTACAACTAGTCTCAATGCCTACATGTTTTTGTTCCTTCTTGAAAAGCAACCTTCTTAGAAGAGAAAATTTAGTTAGGTTTTAAAAATATATAAATCAGAGACTGCACAAAAGAAACACAGGACTACAAATTACCATTAAAAATTACCCTCACTGTACATCACAGCAGTCATTACTCCTTAGGCTATGCTTCAACATGAATGTGGACACCACTATAACGCCATAGTCAAAGGGAAACATTTGTAGTCAGAGTTCTTCCTGTAAAGCTTAGGCTTTTTAAAAAGTATATATTACTTTCAAATTATATTATACAAAGGAGAATATATATGGTTTTCTTTTAATTTCTATTATATAGGACTTTCTTCTCATCTATATCTCAAATGTGGAACTTATTTTTCCATTCTCCCAAATTGTTTGTAGATCTTTTCCTGTATTCTCACATATACAATGATGAATATCAGAATGAAAATTGGTGCAACAGCAGCAACTGTAGAGTATTATATGCCTGTCTTCCCAAAACAAGGAAATTATTAGTAAATTTTCCTGATGCAAAGTCCAAAAGAAAAAAAAATCCCTAAAAACAGTCCTGTAGAGAAGTCAAAAGTAAATTGTCCAGGGACAACAAGAGATCAACTGCATTGGACATTGTATATTTTTCTTATTTTGAATTTGTTTGAATCGTAACTGCTATATTTAAAATTTTCCTATATCCATTGAAACTGTAGAGAAATCTTAAAGCTGGCTGGCCTCAGTCACTTCAGCTCACTTTAAATTGATACTATCATAGACTATAGAACATTCAGGAGGTTTGTTCTCCAAATAAATTAAGTGTTTTTCTACTCAGATATTTTCTTTTTCATTTACTGTGTGATAGAAGTTGGACAGTTGAACAATAAGTTTGCTTAAAATATAAGCAAAGACTAATTCTTATCAAGTGAATTTATTCTGCAAGTGAATGATTTGGAAAGTAGAAAATAAATTATATGAGCTTCTTGAAAAGAAACAGAGCATCTTAATAGATAAAGCACTCGGGTGTAAGAAAATATTTTTAGAACTTCAAATAGGTGAAAGAGATTACTGGGCAATGACTCAGTGTTGAGCTGAGTTTGTTCATTTGATTGATTTCCAATTGCCTGGCAACTTAACTCAATATGGGAGAGGTCAATTGCATATTATTTCTTGATGGAAATCCAGACAGTTTCTGTCCCATGGAACAGATAACCTCAAGGTTATAGTTCATTGTCCTGCTGGACATTAACCAACACCGTGTTTAACAATTTTCTACAACACTTTTTTCTTAAATTCTTTATGAATATTTTGTTTCTCAAATATTTTTGATCAATTTTCTTTAACTTACCAAGTCACTAATCAAAGGGTTAAGTAACCGTGATTCAAAGGTGTTGACTTTATATTTACTCATAAGTTATGATTTCATTTTTTTGACGATAATTCTTTCGTGTGGGTAAGCCATGAAAAGTTTTAGACATTAGAATTATCAAGAACACAAGGAAGAAAACTGAACTTTAGTACAGTGGCCATGCCGTGACTGTTCTTCTTGATGCTGTTTCTTCTTTAATAATTTGTGAATTGTAGAAATAATGCTATGAGGCTATCCTGGGAGTCAAATCTGCCAAAAATAATTTTAAGTTCATTATATTTCAAATGTATAACTTTCATTCAACTTATACTTTTCATTATAATAATTATTGCCTGTTTTGTTTCAAAAAAGCAAAGAAGGGAAGTAAAATGTCATTAGGCTATCTTAAGAGCCAGCTTTGTTACTCGTATGTTATGTGAATGTTTCCTTTCTCTTTGCCTCACTTCATTGAACTCTAAAATGAAGCGAGAGAGGGGAGGGGTATCCATTGTTCCTTTACCGCCTAAGGATCTATTATCCTATGATGGCATCTGTAGTAATTTTATCATTATGAATTGATGTACTGCTCAGAGTGCCAACTCTGCCATATTCTAGACAGAGTTTAAGTGCTGTGTTCATCATTAAGCTAAACGAACAGTGGATTTTGTATGTGTTTGTTTCATAAAGAGATGCCTCAGAGAGGAAAGGAAGAAAGGAGGGAAGAAAGAGGGGCGTATTTCAACTAATGATTTTTTCCCATATTATAAGTCACAAATTCCTAATATTTTTGAGAGAGAGAGAGAGAGAGAGAGAGAGAGAGAGAGAGAGAGAGAGAGACAGAAGGGAAGGGGAGAGACAGAGAGACAGACAACAGAGACAGAGGCAGAGACAAAGACAGAAACAAAGAGGCAGACAAGAGACAGAGAGCAGGAAGATCCCCTCCAGTAGTATTTTTGAGGCTATTTTGTTCAACATGAATGTATTTTGTGACATGAAGAAAAAATGCCAATATATTATGAAACCTAAACCGCAGGCAACTTAAATCATAACCTTTTCTAAATCATAAATAGCCCTATCAAAAATATTTCACAAACTAAACCAGAATAAATATTAGCCTTAAGTTTTTTACATACATGACCTATGTGGCTACAAGTCTTATAAAATAGTACTTCTGTGGTAAGTTTTGGATTCAAAATATCCTGTATCCTGTTAGTATATGAGCTTTGTTGTTGAAATTTCTGTTTAGGGATTTGATACTTAAAAACAAATATATATATAATATACAGTAATAAAATTATGCAGTCTTAATTAGGTGTCTTAGTATCCTTTCTTGAGTTTTTCTTCATTCTGATGAAACTTATTTTACCACTACAGAAGTTTCTTGTGAATTTTCTAGACTCATTTGTAAATATTAGAAATAACATATCATATTTTAAAAATCTTCTGTTTGACAAGTTTAAATTTAACTGACTTTTCCATTTTCCTTCCAATTTTAATTCTAGCAGTCCTATAAGAAATGCCGTATTCACTCTTCCTTTTCAAGACCATTTTCCCCAAGGTAAAGATTACCTGCCCTGTTGGTGTTCTTGAATCACTAAATATAACTGATGTACCGAAAGGGACCATACATCTCTGTCTGTTAGTACAGTGAATAAAAGGACCATTCATGCAAATGCCATATATATGGGCAAATCACACAGACTCGCCATCCTCCTAAACTAGCTAAAATTAAGTGATTTTGATTCAACAGATTCTTTAGCTGAATCTACATTTTCATTGCTTTTGCCCTAATACATATGCAAATTTCTCTTCTTCAAATGTAGCTCAGCTTTTGTGTAAATATGTTTTACCTGTTGTAATTCTTGGTGAAACAAGATATAGAGAAATATCTGTTTTCTAACCCAAAATGTGCAATATAATTCTCATTTACAAATCCCTAGGAATTTATTATCTTGGGAAGAATAAAAGATAAACCCATTCCCTTAATCCCTCCCTTTCATCATTTTGACACTTTATACACAGTTCTTACTTATAATGAATTTTAATAGAATTTCAAAACCTTAGAACGCATTTATATTTTGCATCTAGAGAACAATAAAAAATTAATTATTTACAAAATCCATAGAGTCACTTGGACAATTATTTTAAACCTGAGGCTACATTCTTTCGTTCTTAATTAGGTACTACAGAAAAATGTGTTTCTACCTTGCCAATTTGCTTTTACAAGAAAAAAATAAAAATAAGGCTACTTTTTAATTTAAACCTAAATATCTTGCTAAAAAAATTATGACATTGAAACTGTGGAATACCTTGTTTATAGCATTTCTTGGTTCTTTTTTCAATAACTCTGATACCATGCATTATAATAATTACATGGCTTGAACTCATCTTGCATATATTAATGGATGAGATTTATCATCCATTGGTTTGTTTTCTGCAATGAAAGAAAACCAGAATTTAAAGATTTATTGTTAGAACGATGAGGTTCTTTTTATGGCTTTATAACTTATTTGCTTCATGTTCCTGTTTTGTGGTTTAACCAAAGTCCATTTCCTATTGCATTTACTGGGTATTTTAAAGCACTGTGAAAGCTCTGCAGATGTAGCCCTGAGGGAGTATCCAAGGGAGAATGACCCTGAAAGGGTCAATGGGTGCTTCAGTGCTGCCTTTGGTGTTCTTTGCTACAAATCCACTCACCACAACCACACATCTCACAGGAACCCTTGCCTGTCAGCTCCTTCCATTCATTTGGGCCTGGTCTTCACCAAAGCTTTGTTGCTGATGTAACAATGTGTCATAAAAGAAATCCTCAGTCTGTTGGCTTCTCCATACACAGCAGCTGCTCTCTGGTCACATGGAGAAGTTCTAACAGCTACCTTTCTCCTCCTCTGCCACAAAACACTTGGGAAGGTTGCATCTGAAATTTTTTATTTTTCCTTTAAATGCAGGTTCAGGAATTAGCTTAGTACGTCAGGGCCTTCAGTGCATTGGTTATTAACGTCAGTGTGTGCACTAACTCTGTGGTTCAGTCAGTGAGTCTTTATAAATTGTGTAGAGGACCCCTGGGCTACTGTTAGCCATATGGACTCCGTGTTCACCACCAGAATCTAAAGTAATACCAAGAAAATGCATTCTGTAGGAACCAGCCTAGGAGTTTGTCCCCAACAAGGTGGGAATGGATGAGAAAAACAGAATTAGTTTGAAATGCTGGGGCCACAGGGCTCCTGCCTCTAGTGGACAGAAAGCATTGCGCATTTGGCGCACTTTGCTTTTATTTGCTTAGACATGGGAGCAAGTAATTAGAGTAGTTGAAGATTCATCTGCCTCCTGTTGTCTGTAGTATATGCCCAGGTAAAGTACGGAATCTGAACGGGGGCGACTCTTCCCTGGAACTTGCAGCACGCCAGCAAGCCAACATATTGCCCGGGGTGCGGGGTGCAGCACTGTTAGCACTGTTTTTCTCCTTTGTGCTTCCAGAGAAGATCAGTGAGGCCTCCCTCTTCATTATATGCTCTCCTGCATTCTTCCTAGGTCTTGGGAGATTCTGATGCAGATAGCATTTTTTTTTTATTTAAGAGGAAAAAAAAGACACATATATGAAAGACAAAAAGCAAAAGAGACAAACAAAAGGCTAGAGTAAATGCACAACAGTAACATTATAGGTTGACAAAACAGGATGATAGAAACTTGACAGTGGTTGCAATATTGCGTATAGTTATCTTCAAAATGGTTGTTTACATTAACAGATATAGACATGTAAAATTGATCTAATCATATGAGTATTAACAGTTCTTTCTCAATAACGAATACATTCAGTAGTATGTTTGTTTTAGTTATCTTACATATACATATATACAGATTTATATCTTTTCCTTTTCCCGTCCCTCTTTCCCCCTTTTCCCTTCCCAATTACTTTTGCTCTTCGAGCAGATTTTTACCCTTACATAGTATTTATTGTAGATTTTGGATCATATATACTTTTTCAGTTTCTTACACTAGAGAGACAATACGGTATTTACACATGTGGGTTTGATTTATCTCACTAGTTTTTTGAAGGTGGCACTTTGATAAAACTGTGGATGTTATGCACCACGTTTCATAGATACTGCAGCTGCAGATCCAACTTTTTCTTTTCTTCAGACTGGTAATAAATACAGAGTATCCATCCCCAAAGCTTATACTTTCAAAAATACACAGAATACTTATCTAAATTTACAGATTTTTTTCTAATGTTTTATTCTTTTTTAAAAAAATAATTTATTATTACATCTGTGATACATATTAGATACATTCATGATGGAAAATTGGCACACACATGAGCATGCAATGCTCTTCTACTTTAAAATACACCTTCTTCATAAGGAGCCAGAAATCTGACCACTATCCAGAATTACAAGCTTTAGTCAAACAAATTTACTTAGACTTTGAGTGAATGGAACATTTGACTGACTGAAATGATCAATTGTTGAGTCTAAAAGTTTACTAAGTCAGTTGTGAAGGTGGCAAAGGGAAAGGATGACTGAGTTTTGTGACTGAACTCAATTCCATAATTTCAATTAATTTGAATTAAGTGGCATATACTGCATACACAGACACACATATAGATAGACAAAGTATAAAGCTGCTGTAGATAAACAGTGTCAAAGACAACAATGTATCAAGTTAGAAAGATTTAGCAAACCACCTTTCTTTTTATTCCCCCAGCTTTACTTAACATTGGATATATTTGATACCCTGACATTATGAAACTTAAAGTTTATGCTCTGAGAATAGCATTTCAAGCAGTTCAAGTACCTTTGGATTTTTGAAGGAATGAAATACAGTGTTTTAGCAACAGACCAAAAAGAAGAATCATTTTTTGGTAAAGTTTATCTTAAAATATAAAAGTAACTCTGATCTTAGAAACTAAAACCACATTTATTCAGATATAGGCCTTTCTTTTTCTGTTTTTTGAGCAAAACTACTAACTGCATCAGCCCTTAATGTCTGCTCAAGGATGTACTGCCTGGGCCCAGAAAGTTCCTAAGAATTTGATAGTCCAGCCTAAACTAAAGCAAATTTCTGTATTTGGTTATAGTTTGTTACACACAGTATATGTAGTATTTTCTTTTTAACACCTGAATTTAAAATGAACTCTATTTCATGCTAGAATTCTATTTGAATGAGGGGAAACATGGAAAGATTAAAGTCCCATACACTTTAAAGCACACATGCACAAAACATCACAGTTATAAAAACTGAATCACCATTCTGCTTTATAAGGTGACTGGTAGGCACTTTGGGCTTAGTATTATTTTGTGGTATTAAATAAAAAGCTATTTCCATTTTATTAGAAAGATTTTCCTTGAAAAATAGAGTAATACATTTTAGAAAGCAGTTTTTTTTTCTCATGTTACTCATATTGACTGTAAGCACTGATTTACTTTTATGAATTCAACACAAATTTAGTCTCAGTGTACTTTATTGATCTTTTTCCTTTTTTTTTCTTTCTTTCTTTTCTTTCTTTCCCTTTTTTTTTTTTTTTTTTTTTTTTTTTTTTTTTTTTTTTTTTTTTTTTTTTTTTTTTTTTTTTTTTTTTTTTTTTTTTTTTTTTTTTTTTTTTTTTTTTTTTTTTTTTTTTTTTTTTTTTTTTGGTACCAGGGATTGAACTCACGACCTCACACTTCACACTTACCAGGCAAGTGCTTGAACTGCTGAACTAAATCCCCGGGCCTATACCTCTTTCTTTTAACCTTCATTGTGCATAACCTGAGGTCGTGAGCTGGGTTTACCAAGAATATTTTGGAGAAATTAAAAATGCATATTTCTTTTCCCTTAGCTCTTGTACTAACAAAGCATGTTTTCTGTCTAATTTTTGTAAAATACATGTTCTCATTTGTGATGGCATTCTTTAGGCAGTTGTAGTACAGTTTTACCTGGCCTTTCTTTAGAAAAATATTAAAATGAACACATTAACTCTTTCTTATAAAGTCCTACAATTTTTAATTCATTCAATAAAATTGAGTTTAAATTACCATTGCCATAGAATACACTAAATTATCTTGGTTTTGATTTTAATTTTTTTTTTAGGTTCATTATGTGTATTCCTTGTGTTTATCTTTTTGGTTTTATTATGGGTGGAATTGTTTTGTTTACTTTTGTGAGAGGTTCCTCTTTTTTCTTTTCTTTTCTCCTTCTGGCACTACTCCATTTCAATTTAAAACTTCGGAGTAATTGTCCTCAGAGCTGTCTGAGAGTGTGTACATTACACTGCCTTCCAGATAATATGGTTAACATTTAGAGTGGTTTTATGTGTAGTGTAGTTGTAACAATGTTTATAATCATGCATTTTATTGTACTGTAAATGTTCTTTGAGCATTTTGTGATTTTTTTTAACATTAGACATTTTCTGCATAAAATTGGATTAAAGTAAAATGTAAACTGTATTCTCTGTGATCAAAGAAGAGAATGGAATACATGATAAGCATTCCATCTGGAAAGCATGGAGAGAATTACAAGTAATTTGGAAGCAGTCTCTGAAGACTTAAGGAACAAACAAGACTGAAGATGTAAGCTTCTATAAATCATATAGAAAATAAAATTTGGTGCATTTCAATTACTTCTGCTATTAGTATGCCTCACATTTTTTACTCAACACAAGAATGTTGTTTTATGCCTTGGACATCATTATATTTTATTCTTGTATTTGCACAGATTTCTAAAAGTCTTTGAATTCACTTATCAATAAAAACATCAAACCTTTCTTTCTAGAAAGTGGTAGGATCCTAGACCAACCTCAGAAGTACTCGTTCACTACTTCCCAGAAGAAATTGCTTTTATTTTTGCATGTGTAACTTATTTCTTTTTCTTAGGACTTTAACATTGTTCATCATCATATCAAACAAACACATTTTCTCTCTTAAATATCGGTACAGTTCTGGTTAAGTCAGTAGTCTGATGTTTATATTATTGTGACTATGCAGACACTATTCAAAGCTGATGAATGTAAAATACAATTAATTTTCTTTTACCGACTTTAATTTATTATTTTAACTGCAGTTAGTAGATTTTACTCCCCTAGTTTCTTATACGCTGTTTTCTTCCACAAATAAAATATTTTTCAAAATATACTCAAATTATCAAATATTCTACAAAACTCATCATACCAACTATAATTCCCAATGACTTCTGATTTGATGTTATCTAGAAAGAATATTTTCCTTTCTATATTTTTCTTCTTTTCTGGTGTAAGGTTTTATTTTCCTCTCTCTATGTATTCAATCCCTGTAGCTTCAATTACTTAGCTAATTAAATATTTTAAACCTCTCTACCAGTATCTTCTGCAATAACTCTATGGAGGTAAATTGTTTTTCAACACTTGGTGTGTTAAAACATCTGCAATCACATTTAAATGATATTTCTTTTAGAAATAGAATACTAAGCTGCATGAATTTTCTTCCGTTTTTTAAGGCATTGCTCCATCATCTTCCACCTTCCAATATTACTCCTAAGATTTTTACAAAATGCTGTTTATCTTGTCTCCCTGGAAAATTATACTGACCTTTTTAACAATGTTTAAAATTTTTAATAATATATGCAGATATGAATCTGTTTTCATCCATTGTTTAAGCAACTGATGAGTTTGTTAATGCGAGAAATGAATTATTTAATTTAAAGAAAATTTTTTAAATTATTTTACTTTTTCACCTCAGTTTTTCTGTTCTGTCTTTTATGAATTGTTTTATTTAGAGTTTGAGACTACGTATCTGAGACAGCATAGTGGTGCACACCTGCAATCCTAGTATTTGGAAGTCCAAGGTGGGAGGATCCCTACAAGTTCAAGGCCAACTTGGGCTCCATAGTGAGTTCAACGCAAGCCTGGACTGCATAGCAAAATCTTGTCTCAAAAAAATATAAAAAAGTCTAAAGACATTACAGATCTGATCGCTGATTTTCTTATTTTTTATCTCATGTTACCCATATATTTAGTTTTGTTTGTTTTCTTGTTTTTGCTATGTTTTGGCAGATTTCCTTAATTTAAATATCTACTCATTTTATTGAGTTTTCATTTCTGCCAGACCTTGTGCACTCTCAAATGTTTTGGTTTTTTTCCCTATATCTTTTCATTTTATAGGATACATTTTTCCTTTTATGTCTTCAAATATTAGTGACAAGCATTATTTCTTCTTGTGTTGTATGTCTTCTTCAGGTTAAATTTTGCTTGTTTATGTCTTATGGTCAACTTTTTTCATAGTGAAGACTTCTCCATTTATTTCTTGACTATGATTGTCTGCCTATCTTTAAACTGAAGTCATTAAACCTGACATAGAATTTCCTCTCTATAGCAATGTAAATTGGAGGACACCCCAGATAATAAGAGTTTGCTGAGTTGTCATCATAAACTGGTTTGATTACTTAGAGACTGCTGTAGCAGTACCTATCAGTCTCTTCAATGGGTTGATTAGAGTCCCTGAAGAGAATTTTCCAATCTCCTGGTGAAAAAGATGTAAGACTGCATGGTTTAATTTTGGGAAGTGGCATGAAAAGACACTGTGGTAGAGTGAGGTGGATTTCAGTCTTACAAAGGTAAACCTCACTTAATTCCACATTCTATGTATTGCAATTAAATTATCAACTTACCTGTTGTACTCTAGCCCAGAGGCAGGGCGGTATATCCTCTCCATGTAATAAACTTTCAGCTTCTGCTGAGAGGTGGTAGGATTGTGCTTAACCTTGAGAAATGAAAGAAAAATATTAGTGTAACTAAATATTACTAAGCAAAATTTTAAATGGCCCTCCTCTTTTCAATCACAAGTTTCCTACCACTCAAGCCAACTCTAAATGAAAATGCTTGCTTTCTTTTTCACACATGTCTTATTAGATGCACATATTATTAAATCTAATATATACACATGTCTAATATATGACATTATGTTTTCAAGAGTTACTCATATTGAAACATGAACTTCTGTTTCTTTTTTGAATTTTTAAATTATTATGTTGAAATATTTTAGATTTCCAGAATGCTAAACAAGACTATTACTGGTATTGAATTTACACTATTTTAAATTAAAACAAATTTTATGAAAGTATAATTTAATAAATGACTATACCAGAGAATAAGTAGTATCCCTTACATATGTAAAAAGTTAAGTATTGATTTCATAGAGATGGAATAATGACCTTTCACAATGGTTAACATTTTATAATCCAATTAAGGTGGTATTTTTTTCCTTTTTCTTCTTTATTTTTGAGAAATTGATTGAAATCTTCATGAACACGAACACAAAATAAAGTTACAGGTAAATGCACTATGAGTTTATGTAATTATTATAATATTACTGGATTTCTTAGATAACACAGATTACCAGTTCAACTTCATTTATAAATTGCTTCACTTTCTAAATATAATGACTAATGCATTTCATTCACAGTTGCAGTCTATAAAATAATATATCTTCTGCAAAAATAGTAAAAATAATTTTAAGATACTATGATAAAATTATCAATCATCTAACTTTTGCTCTCTGTGGACTAATGTTTAATAAATAACTTGAGATAAAAGTTGGCCTCTAAATTTAGGGAATTAAATGCTAATGTATCTAAGACTTCACCTCAATTTTTTAAGAGCTCACTTGTATAGCTACACAAAAAGATAAATGTTACCACGAAAAATGAAGGTTCTTTGCAATATGTTGCTCATGCATTGCATTTAACTTATTTATTAACACCCATATTTAGATGCGCAAAGAAGTTCAAGTATATTCATTAAAATTTAAGCCTTAAAGTTTCTTATTTTTCTACTTTTAATATATTAAAAGGTGAAAAGAATGTCTTCCCATAAATATGAACTTCATAACAAAATTTCATAGAAGCATCCACATTTATATAGCAGAGTAATGTTACCTCTACACATTTAATCTAGTATTTTTCTCTTCCTTTCAGATCCCTTGGAGTTTCCAACGTGGACATATTTTAAACAGGCTCAAAAACTGAGTTTAAATAATGTAAACATAACCTGTGAGACTTAAGTTACTTTACTGAATGTCTTTCTACATCTCATTTGTTGTATATTTCAGACAAGGTCTGTTTTTGCAGTTTAGGCTGATTTTAAACTCACTATGCAGGCCAGGCTAACCTCAGACTTACAGCAATCCTCCTGCTTCAGCCTTCTTCAGGCTGGGATTACAGGTATGCACCAAAACAGCTGGCTTTATACATCACATTTATATAGAAGTCATGAAACTTGTAGACAGTTAAAACTTTCCAATGCATGTAATGAGGATATAAAATGAAATGTTACATACACGCTTTTAATTAAAACATAAGCATTTAATTAGTAGAACTATTTTAATTCAGCCAGCATGATAAGATTGTTTATAATAGTATTGATACAATTTAAAGCACAAGCTAATGCAACTATGATAGTTATATCCAAGCTAGTTGTTATTGAATACTTGTTATCAGTGCATCGTATATTTTCATCTATAAAAGCAAATTCTGATCATTTCCCAAAACAATAACAGTCCAAATCCCCATATAGTTACAGCTTCCAATGTTCATATCATTTTGATATTTCCAGACCTCTGAAAAAATGATCTTTGTAAGAGTGGGAGTATGAGGAGCACAATCTGGTTTTCCTTTGATCAGAGACTATATTTTCTTGTTTCATAGAAGATTATTTCTTCAGAGGGCCTTACCAGAATGATAGCATGTAC